>JAXQKE010000221.1:0-33270 GCA_037042355.1 Candida sp. Y128-05E | reverse complement strand
ATTCAAAAATATACACATAGTTGTCGAGGATAATGAACATTTACACAATGGTACATTTGTACCTGATAGAAAAAACAAGTATATGGGAGTAAATTCAATGAGATTGCGGAAACAAGATATAGTATATTTCATTGAAGGAATCTTGTGCTACTATGAAGAGTCAAATATCGAGATCTGTTTTGTAGGGCACTCAGTTTATGGGGATATTGATTTGTTGGAACGTTTCGGAGTTAAATTACCAACTTACCGTTCTCTTGATACTCACACCATTTTCCAATATTCTAGAATGAAAAAACAACCAACGAATTTATCGACTGCGCTATTATCAGTGGACATTCCCCATGGGTATCTCCATAATGCTGGGAATGATGCTTATTTTACGTTATTGTTGGCGTTCAAACTATGTGATCCTGGAAGCAGAGCCCTCTATGCATTAGATCTTTGGTTGCCGGACGAGGGCTGGGATAGGAGAGAAAAACAGCAACGAGACCAAGAGACTTGTACTCTCATAGACTCACACAATCAAAGGTGCGCGATGAGATTCTGTATGAATTCTGGCTTTTAACTCTTTAGATATGCTACATTGAGTATACTTGGATGATTGTTTATATACGTGTTTATTTCGATTTTTAATTAATGCACTGTAGCTAGGTTATTTTCTGATTTAAGACATACTTGCTGTATTTTGTAGATGCAATCAAGTGATCCGATACCGATATTCATTGGTTCATTTACTTACAGTCTGGCTTAAATTGCAACATAATCATTAACTATATATTCTAGAATGGATACACACGATATCTAGCGATCTAACATCTAAGTGGAGACCTGATTTAATTTCGAGGGTTGTTTTGGCTGATTATTTAATAATCGTGAGGTTTCAGTGGGTGATTCCTTGATGGAAGGTTCTGGTTGAGGTGATTCCTTTAATTTGACTGCTTGATTATTGACTTGAGAGTAGCCGACTGTTTGTAAGGTCTCAAGCATGGAGTCGCGGACAAAGGTGGAGAACTTTGTCACATCTTCGTTGGTTTCCAAATTGTTGGTGTCCAAAGGTTTCAAGACCTCGATATTGATCACCCCCAGTTCGAATAATTTCTCCTTGGCATTGAAAATGTTTGAAGTGTTGGAGATGACAATAGGGACTACTGGGATCTTGGCCGATTTGGCCAAATGGAAAGCCCCCTTTTTGAAAGGCAACATAGTCAATTCTTTAGTGCCCGATCTAGTTCCTTCAGGGAACATGAATAATCCACAATCATCTTTTTTCAAGTCAGACAAAGCACCATTCAATACTTTTCTTGCCTTGTCGGATTTTGAACGATCCAAAAAGAAAGTACGTGATAAGTACATGAACCAGCCCAAGAAGGGGACCCATTTTAAGGAAGATTTGGCGGTGACGGTGATACCCGGTTGGAAGAATTTACCCATGATGAAAACATCTAAAGCCGATTGGTGATTTCCAAGATAAATAGCTGGGTTTGAATGGAGGTACTTTTCATTCTTGACGTTTACTTTGATGCCCAATGCCAAGGAAATAGTATAGTAAAATGCTTTTGCGACCAAATATTGACTATATCTTTTTTTCCCAACCAATCTCAACACAATTGAAATGATCATTCCGTACAAGGAACAACCCAAGATCAAGGATGCAAACACCGCACATTTAAGATAGAACCTTCCTGTTTTAAGGAAACTCATGGCGTAAGCAATAGCAATTAAAGTAGCTGATACAGTGTATTTATCCATAAGAAACAGGTTCTTATACCATATATATAATGAAATAAATAGATACAACTATACTATCAATTGCTATGCATGTTTTATAAACCTTTTTTTTATTGTAGGATTTTTGGTGAAGACACGAAAATTTACCCAAAGTTTGGATGGGAGTCTTCACCAGAGGTAATTAATGGTTAGCCAAAGCTTGCAATCAATAGTAAAACGAACAACTAAGCATCACTAGAAGTAAAGGACCACTCTACTCTCTCCTATCCCCTTCAATTCCCACTTCAGAAATTAGCAGTGGTTGCATATTTCAATTGGTTGTTGTCGCACTTTACCTCCTTTTACCTCGGCCATACCACTCTCCTTGTCAACTGATGGATTCCCCACAAATAATGATTAAAAGACTCAGGGATATGGTATATGAGAACTAGTGGATACACTGTAGTTTTATCATATACACACACTTGTAATATCATCACTAATACAACCAATGACAAGCTGACTTTCCCTTTGTGTCCTTAAGGGGTTGTGTAGGAGATACTAGCCGATGCCTCGACCGCCTGCCCTCAGCCGCATCGTTTTGTTGGGTCCATTGTATTATGCACTAAAGATGCAATATTTGGAAACTAATCGTGTAGACAGTTACCTAGTTGATCTCGAGAGATGTGTAGCGGTGTAGATTGGTTTTGATATAGTAGTGGTAGTTGTAGTGAGGCATGTTATTGATAACTATTGTAGAAGAATAATTGGTTATTGGTGAGCAATGGGGCCCATAGGTGGTGCAGTATTGTACGAGTCCTCGATGTAGTTTGGTTGAGATGAACTGGATCTTGTGCTTTTGATATAAATCTATCGATTTCTTCGAAATCGATTGGTTCGAACAAATTATTTGCTCGAATAAGTATTGCTGTACATTAATGTTAAAGTTGGAACAGTTAGCTACAGTCGGTGATTCAAGTGGAGCTCAAGTCATTTATTTTTATTTCCTGTGGTTAATGATTAATAGTCAAATATAACACATTGGCATAGTATGGTAAATACCAACACTTATCTCCCATCTGATTGGTGTTGGCTCCGATACGATTGGAGCATTTACCCATACCCGCTAAGATCTCAGCATCCACATTTTGTTACAATCTCAATTTCTTGTCATTTATTGATGTATGTATAAGCTATAAATATATTCTATTTGCTCATTTCTTACCATCAATCTTGTCTTTGATGGATTGGTAAACATCCTGGGCATTTTCTTCAACGTCTTTGGCGATTTGAGGAATGGCGGCCTTGGCTTCCTCAGTGTTTGACTTGACCTGGGCGCGAGCACTGTCTAAACTATCTTCGTAACGCTCAGCGGTCTTGCTAGCTTCTTTACCATAAGTTTTGGCGGTGGTCTTGACTTTATCAGCAGCGGATTCTACACCTTTTTCTAAAGATTCATAGTATTTCTTGGCATCAGCTTCAATGGCAACAAGTTTATCGTTAGCATCGTGTTTTAACTTATCAAAAGAAGCAGATGCTTGCGAAGTCTTATCTTGACTATATTTAGCAGCTTCATCTTTCAAATGTTTGGCTTCAGCTTTAGCAGCTTCAATTGAAGAGTCGACTTTAGCCTTAACATCTTTCCCAGCAGACTTGATATCGTCTTCTACACCAGTCTTGATATCGACATTCTTTTTATCGACATAATGATGCATGGTCCATCTGTAACCTTGGGTTAATTGAGCAGCTTCATTAATAACATGGCACCCTAATAATAAATAATTCTTAGGAGTGACGGCCATGGAATATCTCATGAAGACCATTGAATAACCAATTAAGGAAAAGGTCATTGGTCCACTGATCAACTCGGGATCTTTCTTAAGATCCAAGACTGCTGCTACTGGGATCCCAAAATTGGAAACAGGACCCCAGAAATGGGTGGAACAGACGTATCTGAGTGTTTTATTAGCAAATATACGGTCTTTGAATGCTTTGAATGATGACATGGTCCTTGTAAGTTAGTTGTGTCTTAATATACCCAATTTCTAAAGGCCGGTTATTTGAACTCCATACCCATTACAGAATTTCAGTCACGTGTATTCCGAAGAAATTTTTATTTAGCGGGTTAAAACTAAATTAAGCCAGTGAAGTTGGTGGGTAAAGGAGTTGATGGCTCAAGGAGATAAGTAGTATGTAGCTTAATTCAGCTTTTACTCTTTTGCTTTCTTTTCTCTCTCTGCTTTCATTTCACTTAATTTTGAAGAAGGAAAATTCTCCGGATAAATCATCCGTAAATACATTCAATTCATAACCTTCTAATAGATTATAGTAAAGTATTTACCATACATATATATCATAAACTTTTAATATATTACACTAAGTCCCTTAAAATCTAAACATGTCATAACCTTTTCATATATTACAGTGAACTATTTATAATCCATACATATTCTAACTTTCTAATATTTTACAATAATCTAATTAAAATCCATACATATCATCCATGGAATTGGGATTGGACCCGGAACTTTGCGTTTGATCCGTCAACATGGTTTGTGTTTGTTGTTGTTGCAACTCCTGTTGTTGCAAAAGTTGCTGTTGTAATTGCTGTTGTTGTAATTGTTGCAGCTGCAGAAGATTTGACCAATCAGTCCCCATAATCTGCTGGTCAATTGGTTGGTCAACTGAAGATAAATAGTTGCTCTTGTCATAATACTGAGTATTCATTTGAGTCATGGGCGATTGGGCGACAGTCGGTGGGATCGATGATGTCGATGATACTGCTTGCAGTTCCGCTGGGAGATTGACTATTGATGAATCACTACTATGAATTCTTCCAGTTGGTGCTTCGTATGCTGATTGACTTCGTTGGTTGGCATATCCGTATACATTTTGTTGTGGATCGATATACTGCGGTGGCAACTGTTGATACTGATTTGGGGGTTGGTACTGTTGGTACTGGTGTTGGTGCAATGGTTGCAGGTATCGTTTTGGTTGCTGGTGTTGCGCCTGGGAAAGTTGACTTGGTTGATTTTGATGTGAATATAGCTGCTGATATTGTTCTTGAGGATACTTCTGTTCTTCCTGGTGATGATGTTGTGGATGTTGTATTGGTCGAGAGAATTGTTGTGGTGGTAAATGCTGATGTTGTTGTTGCTGTGATGTTGGGTGTGAAAACTGTTGTTGTGGTTGTTGTGTATGGTGATGATCTTGAGGTACCTGTAATTGGGGGTTTGAAACATGATCATTCATTGAAATATGAGAACCAGTTATGCTAGAAGCGACCTGATTCGATTTCCCATGACTGCTTCGATCATCTTCACTTGGTGACGATAAGTAATAGGGTAAATTTTCAGGATTGGTTAACCAAAACGGATCATCAAAATGAAATCCGTGAAATAAATCCATTTCAGTATCACTTAAGCTTGGATTGACACCAATGTTAGTGCTATCATCTAAGATATCATCAAAACTTTGTTGAGATTGAGGTTCGTCCTTTGACTTAGGTGATATTTCATCAATTGTATCTTCCAATGGTTCCGTGACCGAAAGTTCAGGCATTGCTGAAGAAGGTTCGCTTTTTACACGCTTAATCTGCTTCTTTCGACTCAACTCAGTTTGCTGTTCCCTAATGATAGTAATATGTTTCAAATTCTTATTAATCAAATAAGTTATATTGCTTGTCCATAATTTTGCATTAGCATTAGACCTATTTTCAATTTTCTTTTCAAAATTGTTTAATAAAATCAAATTTGATTCTAATCGATCTAAAACAGAATTATTCAACAAACCAGTCTGGTCACTAGTAACAAACTCTTTGAACTTGTAGTGCAAAAATGTATATATGACAATAACCCCTTGATAGAAGAAGGCATGTAAAAATGGATAGTATGTCCTAAAATATCTTCCATATCGTATTGTGCTAGATGTGAAAACTTCATTTGTCAGATTAGTATTATATTTCTTCAATAGTATTTCCAAAAATTCATCCAACAATTTATGCATTAATTCGGTAAACTTTAGCATTGACACCACCAAACTCTTCAATATTATATCATAATCATCACTTTTCTCATATTTCTTGAGGAACGGTTCAAATATCTTGATTCTGTTAACGTACAAGGTTATCATATCTTGAAGTATATTAGTACGATCCACCGTCTTAGGCAATTCCGTAAGCTCGTCGTATTCTGGAGCAGTGGAGTGAACATTCAGACTTCTATCGTTATTATAAAACCATTCCAAGACAGTAATCTCACTGTTAAACTTCCCATCTAATGATACCAAATCCTTAATCGTACAATCTTTCATAAAGTTTTCTATCAACATTAAATTCGAGATGCGAAGAGTTTCGGATACTCCCATTTTCAATAACACTTGTGTACTGCTCTCCTCTAGTTTCAAAGATGCTTCAGTATCAGATTCTATATTACTTTGTAATACAATTGAATTAACTTGAATTGAAATAGGATTTGGTCTACCTAAAATCGAACAAACTTGGCCAGTTATATTCTTCAAAGCAAACCATAATTTATATCTCATCACATCGTCTTCATTATCTTCATCTTCACTACTAGTACTATTAGTTCTACTAGCTTTGGTTAGCCCTGCGTCTTCATTTTCTGATTTCAACCCAGTTGAGTTGACCGATTTAACCCTTCTGAATTTACCCATGATGTGCAAACCAATAGCATAAGCAATTGAAACGGCATGGAAAATCATAGACCAGCATTCTTCGTATCTTTGTTGTACAAAAAACCATTCGGAACACAAAATATAAGCTTGAATGCTCATTATTGATTCATTGAGTAAGTTATGCCTCAATTCATCGAAGCAATGAACGAGAATAACAGTACTGACGTACTCTTTGTATTTGTTATAATTTATATTCTCCTTTGGTGAAAGTAATTCTAAATCAATAAATTCTTGTGGGGTTAACTTTTGAAGTGATAAGACTAAAATCATGTAAAGTAATAATAAATCATCATCGTTTTCCCAGATTTTATCTTGTATTGAATCGTAATCATTCAAAAATTGTATCATTTTCGCTCTTCTGATAAAAGTTTCATAGTATGGGTTAGACTCAAAAAATAAATTCACCAATTTAACAATGATTTCAAAATTCAATTTGGTTGCATTTTCATGAGTTTGGGAATCCTTCCATAAATTTGAATGTTCAAATTTGATCAAATTGAATAAAAGTGCCGGTAATGATTTCTTTTCTAAGCTTTGTTCAATTAAGCTATTTGTACGATTGGTTCGAGCGGTCGTATGGGGCTGGTCTCCGCTATTTGGTCCATAATAACTTGGCTGTCTACTTGATCCGTAATAACTTGGCTGTCTACTTGATAGTGCTCTTTTTCTTGAATCACGCAAAAACTTGGGAGACTGGCTTCCCATTCCTGATTTTGGCGTATCAATTGAGAAATAATCTTTATTAGGTGTAGATATATCTTTGGGATTTTCGGATTTATGTTGTTTTAACGCTTCAATCATATAACCTGAAGATTGAGGACCAAAATACTTTTCCCCAATTTCTGTGGTTTCCCCGGAAATTGAGATGGGTTGTCTAGTTTGTGTTAAATCATCGGGAGTCACCGTTGCAATATGAGAATGCTTTCTGATATTTGCATCGGGTTCGGGCTCATCCAATAGCTTCTTGATAGATGGTTTAGAACCAATTGGTTCAATAATATCAGGCTTATCGTGTGAATGCAAATCATCAGTTGAACTTAATCTTGAGTCATCAACATCATCTTTGGAGATGTTTAACTTTTTCAATAATTGATTTAATCGAATATTGTCTTGAACCAAAAATCTATTCTCTTGTACTAGTTGATCATGTTCATGTTTAATTTCATCAGATATATCACGAGGGAGTCGGCCTTGATCAATAGTGGAATTTTGATGATTATCGTTTTGTTGGACTCCTATATAATCATCAAAATGATCACCTCGTGCATAATTGTCAGCATCGTCTTGCTTATACTTAATATTTCTAAAAGTCGATGGAAACTCGCACCTTAAACGTCTTTTAGTACATTGATTGCATGGATCCTTTTTATTACATTTGATTTTCTTTCTTCGACATGATACACATGATATCGGTAAGGTTTCAGCACTCATCGATTAAATTTGCATAATATATATTTGAAATATATTCTCAACAACTAAAGGAAGTATGGAATTCAGATTATTATCCCCAAAATGTCTGGTTCAAAAAATATTTTAATACGTCAAGGATTATTTCTTGTCGGAAGGATAATTTAAGTTTGATTATGTGTGATTCCACCGCCTGTAATACGCCAATACTATAGATGACTCGTTGACAATTAAATATGTGCCGTCGATCTTAGTTAACAGTTTAACGGCAAAATTGTGACTGTTTGTTTTTTTTGTCTGGAATATGCACTGGAATGGAATACCGTTATTATTTAAAAATTTCGCTATTGTTAAATTTTAGAAATCAGATTAAGCATATTATGTAAGCTGAGGTGGATGAACAATGTAAAATAGTAAAGGTACCATTTACGAGGCAGGGGTGTTTAAAATTATGTTAATTGTACATCAGTATTTGAGCACCAAAAGATCAAAGCAAATTACAATAATTGTAAATGGATTGTTACTGCCATGTTCGAAAGTTTGCACTAGGTTTTGCCTTTGCGATAAAGATCGTGATCTCAAGGCAGACTTGAAATTTCCGCAGTAATGTGCGACATTTCCGAGATTAGAATTACAGTTGATCCAAACCCCGACGAACCACGAGTTTCGTCGCCTTAATATAAAATAAAAGGGCCTAGAACCAGTAATAGCCAGGTATATTAATAAATGTAAACTTGAAAAATCGTTAGTTTGAGAATCAAAGCAACTCATTTGTCCAAGATAAGACGATGGCAATGTATTCCGGAGGATTCTCTTGGTTTGTGGAGCAGTTGGGAGTGAAGCAACAACGAAATCTTTCAAATGTAGATTACCTTGCTTCTTGATAGAATCGAAAAGATAAATCAATTAGATTTAATCAAATGGCAGCATAATACAATAATTGCAATTATGGTTCAAATCGATTGAAACGTATGACATTTCATGATTTTCCGAGTTAAAAAATGGATAAACCCCACAAGTATATAGAGTAGCCCTTTGAAAACAGACATTCATAATCTCGTAACCAGATCTAATCCAGTGCTTTCTTTGAAACTTTTCCACACATTTCCATAAATAATGAATATATGTTTAATGTAAACACCAATCCATCTATTCCCTCTCCAAATACAATTTCCACCAGTAAATCATTTCTATAAATAAAATTCACACACACACATAAATTTCAAACATGATTATAGTTGCTGCAAAATGAACTGATTTGAAATTATGTCAGTCGATTCAAAAAACCAAGGACATTGACAACCAATCTTAGTAGATCAAGTAGATATCATGCAAACCAGTACATTATATAACTTCAAAAATAGAAGAATTGCTATAAATTCATGGAATAGCAAAGAAGGGTTGAATAAGAAAAGCCACATTACCGAATTACATTATTACATCATGTAACATTCAATATCTATAGATCTACGTTGTCACAAATTGATTTGATATCGGTTTCGATCCAGGCCAACCAAATGAAGTCCATCATCTTTAACATACTTCCCAATTGGGAAGTCTACCATTTACAATTTATAGGGTTTCGTTATCTTGATTTCTTATCTATTTCAGTTCAACGTGGTCATATAAAAACATGGGAAAAGACTTTGGATATACTGCAACTTAATGAGCAAAGAGCCATATTACAGTTCCTCGTCCTCCACCAGCTATATCAAACCTGCTAATGACAAGTGCTATGCTGCTAGTCACCTAGATTTGCCCACTATTGACAATAAACTGATTCTACCACCAGTCAAATTTGCAAAGAAGGATGTTTTAGAGCCATATTACTATAAACAACAAAAAATACAAACATTACCTCCAATATTGACCAACTTGTTCCAATATACTTACGAAAAAGACTTAGATATTCAAGAATGTGCTATTATTGATGAAGACGAAGAAGACGAGTTTTACTCAGCTGGATATGAGATATCGGCTCCGGAATCTTCGTTAAGTAGAAAAGTATCTGATAACTATACCAATAGAATGTTATTGGATACTGACAATGAAAGCTTGATATCATATAATGATCTTGCCTGTAGTGAGTCTAATTATAATATCCCTTCGTGTGTGACAAGAGTTATCAGTCCGCCCGATGTTAATGATATTAATGAATTGAGACTGACTTTACAAGAAAAAATCGATAATCCTAATGTGATTACCAATGCTAAATCAAGATCATTATCAATGAGTTTACTGGCACCTAAGTTGACTCAAGAGAAATCGATGGTTTTCGCAGATCTTTTACAAGATTCGTCTTATAAAATTGATTTAAGTGATGATTACCAATCAACTAACGTAGAGTTTTTAATTTAGTTCAGTTTATGTGTATATGGAAAAAAAGTGTTTATTTTAGGTTATGTTTATATGAGAAAATGTATTTTTATTTTTGATTGTCGCAGGTTTTGACAGTTTATGTCATTTTTCAAGACACTGCTGCATCGCATCACTGAGTTTGGAATCTCTAGTACTAGAAGAATCATTAGAATGAATTTTGTTTACGCCCCACCACCTCCACCTCCTCAAACTAAATCTAATAACAAGAGCAATGGAAAAGAACTGAACAATTCAAATAATCGACTGTATTCAAATCATCAGAATTCAACAAACTCATCAAAAATGAACTATAATGAGTCTCCAAATAATTTCCTTGATTTACCAACACATTTACCCAATGAGACCGCTCCAGTAGCGGTTGTGGAAGATAAGGTGGATCTGGAATTGGTGGATCCAGTACCAAAAGTAACAGCCTCAGAACCAATATTTATTCCAGGTACTTCCATCAGTTTACAGACTGAGGAGGATATTGCTAAATGGATAGAAGAAAGGAAGAAGAAATGGCCTACGAGAAAGAATATGGAATTGAAACAGCAACAGAACTCGCAAGAGAATGATAAAAAACGGAAATTTGATGATAAACCCGATAAACTGGATAATCCTGAATCTAAAAGACCAAGAAATGTTTGCAAATTCTTTAAACAAAATAAATCTTGCAAATTTGGGACCAAATGTAAAAATTTACATGAATCTGCCCCTGATAATCATAACAAAACTCATTACACCAAGACCATTCATGATATGCCAGTGATAATTCCTAAATTATACGCTAATAGACAATCTACAAAATTATTCACAAATTTGGTCCAACGAGATCAATCAGAGAACGAAAATTCATTGATTATCGATTTCATTGAGTTTTTAGATAAGAAAGGGTTGGTTAATT
The DNA here is from genome assembly GCA_037042355.1 of Candida sp. Y128-05E. Classification (NCBI taxonomy): domain Eukaryota; kingdom Fungi; phylum Ascomycota; class Pichiomycetes; order Serinales; family Debaryomycetaceae; genus Candida; species Candida sp. Y128-05E. Next base: position 22,196 of record JAXQKE010000221.1, on the reverse strand, counting down.
ATAATGCAAAGAAAGGTACAAAGTAACTAAACAACCACGAAGCAGTGGGTAAAACTGGACTTCTGGACTGATCCCACAAAGTTGCCGACCGTTGGAAGTCGATACATGTGCTCTTTACGAGTTAACCTCAAAACAAACTGGTGTATTCTTAGTCTTGCGAATCGGTTGTTGAAATGGACCAACAGTTTGCTAATATCCGGTGTTCGTTTTTTCTACTCCAGCGAATGCATCTCATATAGAATGAAAGATATTCGTTTTGACGTAAAATCTTCAATTTATCGTCTAATGATGGGATTAATGACACTTCATACATAATATAAACTGATTTTACATTTAAATGATTTGTGCATAATTGTAAAATTTAGCATAACCAAAAACATTTGAGGAACCGAAAACCAATCCTTATACAACAATTTTGAATGCTGGATTCTATTAAGTATCAGATTCAATTGAAGTTGTCTCGAAACCACTTGGGAAATATATGACCCTACATTGATTACTTAAGTATGTATATTCCACATATAAATTCCGCTCTAATATTCCAATCAATACAAATCACCATGATAATTCTTAGTAGCATCGAGCATTATACTACACTGTTTGCCAATTTCACCCAATTTATCAATAACGATTTCGTTACCTTCACCAAATCCGTAAATTGAATAATTCAACCCGACATCTTTACAAAAATCAATGACATATGGTTGAGCTTTCCGTAAATTATGTTTTGGGAGTCTTGGAAATAAATGATGAATTGCTTGGAACTGTAATCCTCCATGGAAGAAATCCAACCATTCAGGGCAATCGACGTCCATAGTAGTTCTCAATTGTCTAGATGGGAACGACTCGCTGACTCCCAAGTCAGCAGTCGACATGGCAAAATGGGAGAGCGTGATTTGAACATGTACCATCATGGTGGTGATATGACTGACCATGATATAATTGAAACGGTTCCAACCTCCATCAATTGATTTTGTTACAACTAAATAAAAAAACCAAAAGAAAAACCATGACAATCCCACCAATTCAAAGTATCTGAACCAAGCAGCTTTACCATGACGGGGTCCTTTTCCTAATAGCAAATATTCCCATGATAATCTATAAAGATTAAATCTGCCAAAACACAAAATTGGATAATATAAGTATTTCTGATATGGCACCAAAAACTGGGCTGCTTTATCGAAAGTTAATTCACGATCATAGTAAGTTGAGTAAACATTTTTAAACAAACGTACACTGACAGCGAAAAACGGTAAATGTTGAATATCGGGATCATGGACGGGATCATTGGTAATAATATGGTGGACATTATGGTTTCTTTTCCACCAACCCAAACTTAACCCGCCAAACCAATCGGCAATGATGATACCAAAGATATTATCGTATTGGTAATTATGAGTGATGGAAATATGCCCCGCATCGTGGGCAATAAAAGTCATTTGGTGCCAGGCAACACCCATACAAATGGCACTAGCAAAAAGGTAATTCCATTTTAAGAAGGAAAATGAAAATAAGAACAAACTGACAATCTTCATTAATTCACGTATATAGTTCCAGTAATCACACTGGTATAACCCCAAGTCGATAACTTTCTTGTGCAACTGGTCATATTTATCTCTTAAGATTTGTTGAGTCTCGTAATCCAAATTGGGAATTTCATCAAGATCTTTTTGCGAGAGTTCATTATCGAAATTATCAAGTATAAGTTTCGGGTCAACAATCTTTCCTTGTTTATGAGACTTCAAGACATTGTGCGCATTTTCCTTGGTTAATACATGATTTTGGGGTATAACTGGCGCAACTTTACCCTTGGGATAACCCAAACCAGATTCAGCTGTTAAAGATGATTCTGAAAGAGATGAACTCGAAGAGTTTAGATCTAAATCTGAATTAGATCTAGATGATTCATCCATCTTTTCTTCCAAAGTCTTGAATTCTGAAGCAGTATAATCAGCACCTTGGATTGGAGGTAACAAATTCGTCCATTTATAGTCAATTTCACCAATTTTCCATTTCAAAAACGTCTTGATAGTTTCTTCACCATGATAAGCATGCATTTCATCACTAGACTCTCTTCCTATCATATGATAGACGGCAGTTTCACCACCAGGATGAAATTTCAACCATGATGTTAAATTTAGAACATTTTTACCATATATTATAATAGCTTTCCCTTCAGCAATCAACCCTATGATCTGTTGTCTACTTAGTACCTTCAGTGACATTATAGTATGTTAATCAACTCAGTTCCTATATTAACCAACACAGTTCCTATATGTAACAATTTTCTTTTCTACCACGGTCCCAATTAAGCTATTTTTCTTTGTGCCGCAGTTGATCCGCATTGGGCGAAGTTGCAGATTTTAAACAAATCAATACACAGGGAAACAAAATCATTTTTTATTTTGACATATACAAGAACTAATAACAACTATTTAATACTAGTTACCTTTTTTTCACTAATAACATCTATTTAAGATTTCAAGTGCTATTGGCATAACTATAGGAAGGAGGAAGTTATCATTCAAACTAGAACTTCCTTCTAATACACCAGTTATGATTGTAGTTACTACTATATTCTCCCAATTGGAAATAGGAGTATATCCAGGTTGGGAAGACATATAGAAATCAATAGCATAGAATGCAGCAAAGGAACTTAACACAAAAGCAATACTTCCTTGTACTGATTTGTTAGATCCTCTCCATTTGACATATCCCCATTTTCTTCCAATTATAGATGCCATAGAATCACCAACTCCAAGAGCAATAAGTCCCATGTATCTGATAATAGTGGCATTGTCGTTAACCACATAGTCATAGACTATTGGTAAAGTAACACCCAGGACTAAGTAGATATAAGATAAGTTCAATGGGCCATGTAAATCTTTAGTGTCTTGGAACTTACCAAGTAATTGGTATAATAATCTTCCAACAAAAGATAATTGAGTAGAACGGATCATTTCTGTAAGAATGAATAATACAATTGCTCCTAATAAGCAGATCAATGTGAATTCAATCTTTGTGGTTAAGATATCACGGTTGAATAAAAGTATAATCATTATAAGGAAATGCCAGATCTTTCTTCTGGTGTTGGGGCCTAATCTGTCGACATTAAAGAAGACTATTGGGATGACAACTGCTAAGATTGATAACCAGATTGAAAATATCTGTACATTTTCTTCGTCTTGGAAAATATAATTGTATAACCACACCAATGCATTTTCTTTTAAGCCAAAATACAATTGGTAGATTGTTAAGAAGTAGAATATCCCACCAAAAACAATTCCACTTACCAATTGCGGTAACACATCATAAAGTGGGTACACCATAAGACTTGCAACAACAATACTGATTAACAATTTCTGGAATATTTGAAGAGGTAAAAATTGGTTAACCAACTCATTATTGAAAAATAAATTAACCATTGCTAAAGATAATAATTGAGTTTCGGTTTTACCGATACTCTTACCTTGGCCAATATACTTGAAAGCGTACATGAAGATGGTATGCACAAACACCATTTGAACAAACTCAAATATTTCTATAGTTTCTGTTTCATGGTAAACGGAATAAAACATGACACTGCAAAACATACTGAACAAGGGGTGTAAGTTGTCAGCAATGAAATAGTTCAAACAAAGGTTGGCTAAAAAGTAATCTTTATCGAAATTAATCACAGAATACAAAGTAGGGAAGATAATACTGTAGAATTGATTGAATTCGGGCATTACCGAACCACGGTCTTTGTTTTTGACAAAGTTAAGGATTAATCCGGAAGCTACCCCCAACGCATTGAACCCAATGACTTGCCAAGTGTCGTTCAATACTGGGAAATTGTCTAATTTAATATAGATAATATCAATTATGTAGACAAATACCGATAATTGCACAAAAAATAACAACGTCATGTTATCGTTAAGATAATCTTGGATTCTATAGATAATCTTCAACGCAGTTGGTGAATTTTCTACGTCATCCTCACCATCGGCAAATGGTTTTTGAATTGGCTCTGGTTGTTCAATTTTTTCAGGTTTTCGTTCTATTTCCTCAGCTGAGTTGGTTCCTTGAAAAATAGCTGCTGTGGATTTATTCACAGGAGCTGTCTCTTTAGCTTGAGCTCTCTTTCGTGCCATTGTAAATGAACCCTACCGTTTTTCGTTGAATAATATATTCTGATACCCCAAACTCATCAACTCTGGTTAGAGTCAACAAACGGTTAAAAAAAGATAGGCTATATACAGGAATTATTTTGCAACCATTAGGAAAGAACAGATCTGAAAGGATTGGGAGGTAGGGGTTGATTAGCTATTGCCCTAGGAGGTTATTAAGGTTTAGAGAATATTAGTTTACTTGTTTTCTAGCGTTTGGGAACATTAAAACCAATATCTTTCTGTCCAACTAGTTTAATCTCGAACCGATTCACTTGAATTCTGTTCCAATCGAAAGCCCGCTTTTGGGTTGATACGTGTCTAAGACTTTCGGTCTGAATAGTAATATATTTATAATGTTAATCTTCATTTGTTTGAATTATACCAAATAAAACAATCCTGTATATTAATATTTTGATTTTGATTTTGAGACCAAGGTAAAATTGAACTACCACATTATTCAAGTATTGACAGCTTGGTTTTATAGACCATATATTGTTAAATTGGTGTATTTGTTGAGACTTAAAAACTTTGAATATATTTATACTTACCTAATTGCCTATTTGACGCGTTTTCAAGTTGAAACTAAAGAAATAATACGCGTCGTACTAAGCTTGTCAAAATGCACATTAAGAAAATCATAATCCAAGGGTTCAAGACTTATAAGAATACAACTGTTATTGATGATTTGAGTCCGAAGCATAACGTTGTTGTCGGAAGAAATGGGTCTGGGAAATCAAATTTCTTTGCTGCTATTAGATTCGTGTTATCTGATGCCTATACCCATATGAATCGAGAAGAACGTCAAGGTTTAATTCATGAAGGTTCCGGTACTGTTATGTCTGCTTATGTGGAGATTATATTTGATAACTCCGACGGTAGATTTCCAATAAACAAACCAGAAATTGCCATTAGACGTACTATTGGTTTAAAGAAAGATGACTATGCTCTTGATGCAAGAGCCACCACGCGTGCTGATATTATGAATCTTTTAGAAAGTGCCGGTTTCTCTCGTTCCAATCCTTATTATATTGTTCCTCAAGGGAAAATCACTAATCTAACCAATTTCAAAGATTCGGAAAGATTGGATGTATTAAAGGAAGTCTCGGGAGCTAATGTTTTTGAAAAAAAATTATCGGAATCAAAAACTGAATTATCGAAATCAGGTAATAAAAAGAAGGATATTGATGAATCGATCGCAAAAATTAAAGAAAGATTGTCCGATTTACAATCGGAATCAAACGATTTGAAAGATTATCAGAAATTAGAAAAATCAAGAAAAATCTATGAGTACAATATCTTTGATCGAGAATTTGAAACTTTGAATGAATCTATTGAATCGTCGGAAGCAAAACATGAATCTTTGATCCAAAAATATTTAGATGTCATGAAAGATGTCGACGAACGTGAAATGTTATACAAAGAATTAGAAGAACAGAATAATGATTTGAAATTAAAATCCAAAATGGCCGAATTCGAAAAGGAGCAATCCAAAACGGATTATGACCAATTGTTAAAAGTTATTGCCGAAAAACAAGTTGTGTACGGTGATTATGTTTCCTCAATTGAACGTAACAAGGCACAAGAAGAAGAAACCAAAAGATTGATTGCACAATATACTAAACTAATCAAGGAAAACGAAGAAAAACTTTCGCAATTGAAACCTAATCTCGTTGAATTAACCAATGAAGAATCGGAATTGAAATTAAAGTTATCTAAATTAATTTCAAAACAAAGATCGCTTTATTCGAAACAGAACAGATTTCTGAAATTTTCTTCGAAGAAACAACGGGATAACTGGTTAAGTGATCAAATTTCAACCGTCAAGAAATCAATCCAGGAAACTGAATTGGAAGCAAATCAAATCAATCGGGAAATTAAGGGTTATGAAACTCAATTGGAAGATATTTCAAATGATTTGACTTCGTTGAACAATTCAATCAATGAGGACTCTTATGCCGATCATGTTAATAAATTACAGTCAATCATTCAGGGTACCAAGGATAAAATCAATGAATTAAACGATGAACGTAAGAATTTATGGAGAGAAGAAATCAAAACAAAGAGTCTTGTCGATTCGATTACGAATGATTATAATCTTGCAACAAATATGGTCAACCAAACAATGACGCGTGATCAAGCAAGAGGGTTGGCATCTGTCAAGGCCATTACTCAGAGGTTGAATTTATCAGATAACGTTTACGGTCCTTTAGCTGAGTTATTTAATGTGGGTGATAAGTATAAAGTTGCAACCGAAGTTGTAGCTGGTAATTCATTATTCCATGTCGTTGTTGACAATGATAATACTGCTTCTATGATAATGGATGAATTGAATACAAATAAATCGGGTAGAGTTACATTTATCCCACTTAATAGAATCGATGTTCCAGATGTGGAATATCCCGATACCACAACCAACCAATGTATACCCTTAATCAAGAAATTGAAGTTTGATGCCAAATTGGAAATGGCCATAAAACAAGTATTTGGAAAGACTATCGTCGTCAGAGATTTACCTTCTGGGTCAGAATTGGCCCGTGCTTACAAGCTAACTGCAATCACGCTTGATGGTGATCGTGCAGATACTAAGGGGGTTTTATCGGGTGGTTTCAGGGATTATAAGAAATCAAGATTTGATGCATTAAAGTTGCAAGGCAAAAAGAAAAAGGAATTAACTGAAGCAGAAGCAAATTTAGAACAATGTGCTTCTAGGATTGAAAAAATAAATCAACAATTAACTGATTTACATAATGAATTACAACAAAACACTCAAGATTTAGATAAATACCAATCGTCTCGTGAACCAACTAGAATTGAAATCACACAATTAACTAACAAGCAATATAATTTGCAACAAGAGTTCGAAACATTGAAATCAAAATCATTGACCATTGAGGTGACAAGGAATAATTTGTTAGTAAATTTAAAAGAATTTGAAAAAGAATTAAATTCCAAATTCACACAATCATTATCAACCAATGAAATTGAAGAATTGGAAACCTTGAATAATGAAATCAAAATCAATGAATCGAGATTGGATGAAATAGTGACTGAAATTTCCGAGTTGGATATGAAAATATCGCTCTATGAATCAGAATTAGTCAACAATTACAAACCTAATTTGAATAAGCTTAAACATCAAAAAGCTTTACCTACCGATGTAGGCTTAGATGCTGAATTGGAACAGTTGACTATCAAATTGGATACCACTGAATCAAGGTATACCATGGCATGTGATCAACTTTCGAGTTTGATTGCTGAAATTGAAAAATGTGAATCTACCATGGAAAAAACCAATGAAGTTCAAGCAAAGCTTGTTAAGAAAGTTGAAGATATTTCAAAAACTAGTAATGGTATATCAAACAAAAAATCAATCATGATAAATAGACGTGATGAAATTGAAAAGAAGATTAGGGATTTGGGAGTTTTACCAGAAGATGCCTTTGATAAATCGATATATGATAAATTTTCATCTGAAGAATTATTAACCAAATTGAACAAAATCAATGAAGATTTGAACAAATATTCTAATGTGAATAAGAAAGCATTGGAGCAATTCAATACTTTCACTAAAGAACACGAAGAGTTAATGACTAGAAGAGTAGAATTGGACGAGAGTAGTGAATCGATCGAACAGTTAATTGTTAATTTACAAACCCAAAAAGATCAAGCAATTAAAAATAGTTTTCAAAAAATATCCGAAAGCTTCCACCAGATTTTTGGAAAGTTGGTACCATTGGGTATTGGTAATTTGGTTATGCAAAAAGATGGAGATGATATTGATTCATATGTTGGTGTTTCTATTCAAGTTTCTTTCAATTCAAAGCATGATGAACAACAAAGAATCGAACAATTATCAGGAGGTCAGAAATCATTATGTGCCATAGCATTAATTTTGGCAATTCAAACTTGTGATCCTGCTCCATTTTATCTTTTGGATGAAATCGATGCCAATTTAGATTCTCAATATAGAACTGCAGTTGCGTCAATGATTTCTGCATTAAGTTCGAAAGCCCAGTTTATTTGCACCACTTTCCGACCAGAAATGTTACAAGTAGCGGAGAGATTTTACGGTGTATCGTTTGATAATAAAGTCAGTACTATAGCCGAAATAAATCTTGATAGAGCTATGGATTTCGTCGAAAATCAGGAAACAAGATAATCAATGGAGGCAATTTTCGAATCGGATGCTACCATGAATCTTTTCGAATCCAACTAAATATGATTTATCAAAATTATCCAATCTCCTATCAAGTGTTATTTTTAAAGATTCCGCCTACTTAATGCGGCTATGACGACACAATATTGAATATCGCGAATCATAGCCTTATGCGAGTTTTTAACCGAATGTAATGGATAAACATAATGATTTATGGTCAGCTCATCTCTGGATGGCTAAGTGGATCAAACCTGATAGTACTATCACTACAGGAGTTTACAATGTTATTCCGTTTATAGAAGATATCAATCACATAATGTAATACAAATACCTAATCTAACACTATAAAACCCCTATCGTCATTCCATCCAAGCTGGAATTGACCACAAAGTCTAGACTCTAATCAAACTAAATCAACAGTAGTAAGTTGTAATCTTGGGCTTGGAACTTCACGATACCAAGAAAATTATTGACTGCGGCGAGATGATTTATTAATAGCCAGAATATTGCTACGGCGGTGACAATGAATGAGCTGAGCATAGTGAGAGGTCACGGATACATGTGCACCATGCATTGTGCTCTGTCTACCGTAGCAACGGGTATCAGTTGAAATGGTGATCTAATTCATCATACGAAGAATTAATACGTTGGACCTGCATTTATCAGGCTTGGTATAAAATATAAATACCACTACGTAACCAATTTTTCAAATTATTCAAATTATTCAACAACTTTACAATGGTATGTATGAGGTCCAGAGAGGGTATTATCTCTGTCGTAATGATATAGTGGAGCAACATTACTCAATTGAACTTATACTAACAAATTTAGGGACGTCATCATCAAGGTCCTCCACAAGGCTATTATCAACAAGGCCCTCCACAAGGGTATTATCAACAGCAAGCACAACCAATATATATCCAACAAGCACCTCCTAAAAAGGATAGCGGTTGTTGTGGTGGCTGTTGTGCCTGTTTAGGTACTTTATTATGTTGTGGTTTATGTTTAGACTGTTGCTTTTAATTCTTAGCAGCGCATGATTAAGAAAATTATCGTTGGTTTGTTGCTGATTCAATGTTGGCTTTCGAGTATTGCATACCAAGTAAAAGAATTTGCATGGAATGAGTGTATAGATAGAGAGGTTATATTAGCATAGTAATAAAGTGTGTAGTACACTTTCTGGTGATATCAATAAACAATAACCAAACATTTTACTTCCTTCGAACGTTGTTACTTTCTAATATCCTGTAGTGATCTTTTGCTTCCAAATGTCAATGGTTGTTGGTTTTGAAAAATACCACATTTTGTCTGGCACATGAATTTGTAGTGGGGCTGTAGCGGAGAAAGAACACTAATAGTACTTTCATTGATTTCCAGATAAGTATTTAAGGTTAAATGCTGGTGGAACTTTTTGATTTCGTGTCTGTTCAACATAGGCTGTTTTATCAACCCTAAATTCATTTAAATGCCTGTCAATTTTGAGATCATCGTGCTAGGAAAGTTGATTTTGTGCAATTTTTCAATATTTACAAACTTTAATTCACCAAAAGAACTGATACTACTCGTTTACGAAAGATTGTAATCGTAAACGAGACAGTACGAACCTTCTCTCAAGTTAGATGGATCATTAAGAAAAGATTTCCGACTGTATCTTTAGCATCATTTCAGACACCTGAATCCGAGACTCAAAGCCACTCTTTTGTGAAGGAGCGGGATAACTATAATAATCATACTGAACCAGAGTACGTCACCTACAATTTAAGTTCGAGACAAAGACAATTCTTTTCAAGACGTACTTCCTGTCATAGTAGTATCTGGCAACACGTAAATATAAATATTCGAATAATTATGAAACAACCGTATTCATAGGTCACGGGGACATGTATTGTTCTCCGTGTACCGTTGCAACCGGTTTCCGTCGAGGTTGTGATTTTTTTCATCATACGAAGAGCTAATATATAGGACTTGCAGTCGTTGGGCTTAGCTTAAATATAAATACAACCATGTAACCAATTTTTCAAAATATTAAACAATGGTATGTGGAGGGAATTATCTCTGCTGTAATGAATTGATCTAGTGGATCAACATTTCCGAATTAACGCATATTAACATTTAGTCATATTATCAAGGACCTCCTCCTCAAGGTTATTACCAAGGTCCACCCCAAGGGTATTATCAACCACAGCAACCTATTTACATACAACAAGCGCCTCCTCCGAGGAATGATGACTGTTGTGATTGTTGCGGTGGTTGTTGTGCATGTTTAGGTACTATATTATGCTGTGGATTATGTCTAGACTGTTTCTTTTAAATATAACAGTATGATTAGTATGATTATAGTTTGTTTATTGCTGTTCTATATTGTATAAGTAGGAGTATCCACCTGGGATGGGTATATAGATTGATAGAATAGATTACTATAGGTGTGAAGTGATAGTACACTTTCCGAGGATTTCAATAAACACTAATCAACTTACATTTTGCTTTCTACAAACATTGTTACGTTCGACTGTCCTGTGGTGTTAATGGTTGGTAATTTTCAAAAATACCACATTTTGGCACAATAATTTGTAGTTAGGAAATGCCAAAATGGGAGCAACAACCACATTCAAACCAACCACATGTACCACGTTTTAACTCAGTCAAAGGCTGATGTCACTAATTGGTTTCTATGTTTGTTTCACGTAGGATCAATCGTAAAATCTCACAATACTAGATTTATGTTGTACATACATTTTCAAGAAAGAATATGCGGTCACAAAAATATTTACGATAGGTTGCAATTTTATATGTTTATAATAGTGAATATCTAATTAGTTTATTTAGCAGCCTTCTTTTTATTAGAAGTAGAATTCTTTGGTAATTCTTTAACATAAGGGATAAATTCCGGTTCACCAGGAATGTATTTTCTTAAAACTTCTGGGATAACCAAACCATCTTCTCTTTGGTAATTTTCCAAGATACAACATAAGGTTCTTTCAGTAGCAGTTAAAGTAGAGTTCAAACAATGGACGTATTTCTTTTCCGATTGGTTTTGTTGTTTGATCCCACATCTGATTTCCAAGTTACGCGATTGGTAATCGGTACAGTTAGAACAAGAGACTAATTCTTTATACTCTTGTTGGAAAGGGAACCAAGCTTCCAAATCGTATTTCTTGGCGGCAGCGTTGTTTAATTCACCTGAGACAATACCAACGACACGGTAAGGTAAACCCAATGATTTGTAAAACTCTTCAGAAAGACCAATCATTCTGTCGAATTCTTGCCATGATTTTTCAGGTTCAGTTAAAACGAATTGTTCGATCTTTTCGAAAGTGTGGACACGGAAAATACCCCAGGCGTCTTTACCATGGGACCCAGCCTCTCTTCTGAAACAAGAAGAGTAACCGGCGTATCTTACTGGCAATTGTTCAGCTGGAGATTCAAACCATTCGTTAGCGTGGTAGGCTGAGATTGGTTGTTCGGAAGTAGCAATTAAGTATTTTTCATCTTCACCATCTAAAACTTTATACAATTCTTCGTCGAATTGAGATAATTGGGCAGTCTTGGCCATGACATCTTTGTTCATCATGACTGGTGCTTGCAATGGAGTGTAATCGTTCTTAGCTAAGAAAGATAAACCATAGTTAATCAAAGCTTGGTTTAAGAAGACACCATAGTTTCTTAAGAAGTAACCTCTGTGACCAACAATTCTAACACCTCTTTCTGGATCGTAACCATCTAATCTTAACAAGATTTCATGATGGGACAAGTTAGCTGGAGCGTTAGTGGCAGCAGCAGTCTTGTTGACTTCATAGTTTTCTGGTTTCCAGGTTCTAACTTCTTCGTTATCATCTTCGTTATTAGAAACAACAACCGATTCATGAACCAAGTTACCTACTTGGTTAACTTTAGCTTTAACATCAGCATCGGCTTTAGCTTCGGCATCAATTAAAGATTTTTTTTCTTCGGTTAATTGATTTTTTTGGGCAAGTAATTCAGAGGCATCTTCTTTAGCCTTCATTTTTTGACCAATAGCTTTTTGAACAGTATTGATTTCCTTGTTCTTAGCATCCAAGTCGAATCTGATTTTAGTCCAGTTCTTGTATTCCTGGATAATTTCATCAACCAATTCTTCAGAGTCACCTCTTTTTTTTTGAGATTGTTTAATCTTTTCAGGTTCACCACCTTTTTCAACTAAGAAAGCATTAATATCTAACATTTTGGTACTAATTAAATCGTCTCCTCTTAATTCAATTTCGGTTTATGACAGCATCAAATTTTTCAAAATAGGTTGGAGTTTATACGCAGGATTTTGAGAAAGGTTACGAAACAGACGAAGAAGAAGAAGAAGAACGTCTAGTTATATATTGTGGACAAGAAACCTTAGATTCAATGTCACACACAACCGATATATTGGCCCACCTCAACCAAACCTGAATATCTGAACTAATAAACTAAACACTGTAATTGGTAACTTTCAAATTTAGGTGAAACCCCAATAAGAGCAGAAAGTGGTGACTTTAGAGTGGAAACATGTCCCCATAAAGGGTAATATTCATTATGAATTCCAACACTTACGCTTTCTTTGTTTAAAAGAAAAGTGGTGTCGTAAATATCACCACATTTTAAAAATATCCACTCTTCTATTTTTGAATGTCGTTGAAATGTCGTTCAAATGAGAGAGACATTTCTGAACATAGCAGCCGTCCACGACATATAGAACAAGGTATACTTAACAGAGAAATGACATGCAATCGTTGTTGTTGGACAGGGCTGTTGGAAATGTAAACCCTTTGGAATTTATTACTACTTTAACTGAATCATTGTATCAGAATTTACATCAAACTCACGCAGATAGGACATTCCCTCCTAATTGTCATCATAATGCTGCTGTCAATGCTTTATCTTTAGAATCTAATGATTACCAGTTTTTATTAAGTGGTTCTGCCGACTCTTCCATTAAATTATGGGATTTAAATGATATGGATGGTGGAATGTATAATAATGTTGCTACTATTCCTAGAAAGTCAGTTCATAAGTTTGGGGTCAGTAGTATTCAATGGTGGCCCTTTGATACTGGTATGTTTGTCTCTGCTTCCTTCGATCATACTGTCCGTATTTGGAATACCAATGAATTAATACCGGTGCATACTTTCGATATAGAGTCAAGGGTTTATTCTGTAGACACTAATGGTAATGAACATAATGGTAATTCATTAGTAGCCGTTGGTAGTGATCATCCTAATATTAGATTATTGGATCTACGCTCCGCTTCAAGTGCTCATACCCTAGATGGTCATAAGGGGAAGACTCTTATAGTGAAGTGGCATCCCCAGAACCCCTATTTATTGGCGTCAGGTGGGTTTGATGGGGAGGTGAAAATATGGGATATACGACGAAGTCAAAGTTGTCTTTGTCGGTTGGATATGATGAGGACTAATTCGCAGCCAGTCCTGGACAATTTAACTAAACCTTCGGTTAAAGCACATCTGGGTCCAGTGAATGGTCTAGTATGGAATGAACTAGGCACAGTACTCTATTCAACTGGTAATGATGACAAAATACGCGTGTGGGATATGATCTCCTCCCTGGCCCCGCCCATAAATAAACTAATCAACTTTGGACCTTTGACAAGGAACAAGTATCCCCAGTCAATTCCGTTAGTTCTAAGTCCCAACTACGAAACGGAAATTCAGTATTTGTTGTACCCTTCAGATAACTCTGATGTGTACATTTTTCGAACTGTTGATGGTAAATTGGTACTGCGGTTGTCTCGAAATGGAACTGGAAGAGCTGCGTCTATGATCTACGCCAAACCATTTTCTTCCACCTATTTCTGTGGTACCATGGATGGAGAGATTGTTAGTTGGAGTCCGAAGTATGAAAAGCTGAATATTGATGATTTTTTGGAGACTGACCCCCAAGTCTCAGATTTAACTACTGAAAGAAGGGAGTATTTACAAGATACACGTTCCCAGCTCATGGCAGACCCCTTTTTCAACTCTAAATAGCTGTTTAGACGTGTATAAGTTAATATATAGATAGCTCTGTGTAATATACAGGATACACTCAATTTTTCTATATTTTTGTTTGAACCAATATATTGAAGGGCTTCACAATTGCAACAACAGTGTAATATAGTCACTTTACTAGTCAGGCTCTCAGTTGTAGTTCTTCTATATTGAGATGAAAAAATTGAAGTTGCAGGTACTTTTGGTGCCGATTCATTTGGCATCTCTTGCTACAGACTCACTTGATAATATACAGACAAAAAGGTTTTTGCATTTGGCAGACCCTAGCGACGACTTGAATAAAGTAGAAAAGGACGTGCAAGCAAGGTACAAAAAGCTATATCCAGAGGAACAGGAGCTTGACATTCAGAAATTTCAAGACAATGATTTATGTGATTTGGATCTCGACTACCAAGTCGATGATGTCTTTCAATCAGGCGATTTAGTTAGAGTTATTATATTCAACGAGTTCACAAGGTATATAGAAAATACGTCTTTTTCCATGGCAAAGAGAATAGAGTACCCTAATACTACCAATTTGGAATTGACTCAGTCTACACCAATGCCGCCTGCTGCACCAACCTTAATCAACAATCCTAATATGTCACAAATGCAAAGGACAAACGAATATTTTGATCGGTACACTGGTCGAATACCTAGCAAATCAGATTCTCCAGTAGCACATACACCAAATATCAATATGGGTAAAATAAGATTACAGTCGCCAAAGCTCCCCACTGTCGACCCAAACATGTCGCTACCCCCGCCTGAAGATAACTATAGTAGTGCTATACCAACAAAACATCACCCAGACCAGAAATCATCACCTGGTACGAGAATAACATCAGGAATGTTGAACCTACCCCCTCATGCTAAGCTAGACAAGGAGGAAATTGAGATTAGTCAAAATTCTCATGGAAAGAGTGTAAGCTATTCTGAAGAGTCAAGCTCGGAAGGTGAAAAAGAAAGTAGTCCCATGGAAGAACCTAAAAGTGTGGTAGCCAGAGATCTTTTAGATAAAGACCAATTAGTTAATGATTCTTTTGTGTCTGCATCATCCAGAAATCTGCCAGGATTTTCTAATATGTCATCGGACGACGACGACGAAGTCCGAAGAGAAGCAGCTAGATATAAAGATCCACTGAAACAACACTACGTGATCAGCAAAGACGAAGTTATTGATATTTTCAAGCATAGAATTGTTCGTGCCAATAAGCAAATGAGCAATGGCGATGGTAAAGATAAATTTGTCACACAAGTAATTGGCAAGTTGAGCATCGATATGGTTGATGCACCAAAAACTTCAGAGTATTTAGGAACACGCTCATCTAGGAAGGCACCCGAGGAGCCAAGGAACATATTATCAAGAGATCTCTATGATCGAAGAGAAGAACGAGTAGAAACTTTGAATTCTCCTAAACCTACTACTAAGAAAGTGGGAAGACCTCGTAGCGCGCAAAGTCATGATATAGCTTTGGGCAATAGCTCGCTGTCTTCTGTTCAAAATAATACCCCTAAACCAAGGGAACCTTTGAAAAAGTTGAACATAGTATTTGACAGAATGAAAGTGTTTGAGAAGAAATTAAATTCTTTGATCACACCTGATCAAATATTCCCCAAGAAGAACACGAAGAGTGCAGTTTATAGTGATGATGATGATGGTGATGACCTTGATCAATTGATAATAAATCCAAAAGTGCACCTAATACCGAATGTTGAAAGGAATTCAAACCAAGACAATAATCAGGGGAACCAGAATACATATAAGCCAAGTAATTCGAGAAACAATTATGAATCCGAGACATCTACGGCTGGTACCGGTAAACCACGTTCTGCTCCTTTGGTGAACAACCGACATGTTGAACCCAAAACACATCGTGTAAATGGTAAACCTAAACCAACGCCAGCTTTCAATATCACAAATGATGTCAACAGAAATGCTAAAGCAAGATCAGATAATTCAGCCCACGGAAATGGTTCAAATCATCCCATAATGTCATTGAGTAATGGTGATTCTTCTATTTATAGTACGCCTGCGCTGACCCTCCCAACGAAAACGCTACCTTACATTCCAAGTCATAAAACCAGGGCAATGGAATTGCTTGAAAATGCACAAAAGAAAAATGCTGCTGCAAAAGCCCAATCAATTGGTAACAAATCACACGATTCTCTGCAATTTCCGAAACCAAATACATCAAATATAATTAAAAAGGCACCAATGGGGTCACTCAAACCTACACCAAGCAAACGGAAGTTTGATGCGTCATCCTCCGATGATGATGATGCTGACTCGTCTGACTCTGGGGCAGAAGGAAATGAGTCTAAAAAGCCTAGATTGGTTGCCCGTGTACCCACACAGCGATCACACTCACCCGCTACACCTTTACCCAATTCAAGGTCGAGTTCCACAGTCATTCCCGGCACTAATTTGGTTAATCGATCAAATCCATCTCCACTGGGACCACAGGATACTAGGTTCCAGACGCCACAAAGTGGTAGCACTGGCAGTTTTACGAATTCTATCAGAAAGCCATTATTGACTTCATTGGATGATTTAGCACTGAGAGGTGTACCTGATGTAAAGGAGACTACAAAATCTAATGAGACACAAAAGTCCGGTCCTAAACCCGTCACCACAAAGTCTGACGAAAGTTCAAGTTCGGATGAAGATTCATCTTCAGATTCATCAGACGATGATGACGACGATAAAGCTGCCCAGCACTACAAATCTCCCAAATTCCTTAGTTTGAAGGTTGCTTCTGCAAAGAAACCGAAAAAGAAGAAGTCCCTATTCAGTACCTTGAAACGATAGGGTCTTAGTTAGTAAGTGGTTAGGGTAATCAGTAATTTATGTATTATACTTCTATACAATCACGATAAATGAAATCTAATATTTGAATAAATTAATTTAACTGGTACCCACTAATGATCGCCCCACTATATTCGTGGTCCACATCAGGTAACTCACATCTGGTGGAGTTATCTTGGTAATTGTGGTTACTAAGTTGTGGTATATCTCTGTGACAAAGGCCGTTGCTACCTCTGGCTGTTCCAAATATAACGCTCCCACATAAGCTTCGAAATAATCCGCCAAGAATTCTTCTTCAAACTGGCGAATGGCTCTTTCATTCTTGTATTTCGTATCGCGATAGAGATGTGGAATATATTCCGAAACAATTGTTTGGTGCATTACTGGATCATCTAAAGCTTCGTGGAGATTGTACGCAGCTGCAATCTTTGATAAAAGGGTATTTGTAGATAAAATAGTTTTGATGACTTGGTATACTTTATGTTTCATAGTCGAAGCCGTACCTTGTTCATGTAAAATATACAATAGATTTGAAGCTTCGCTGGCTAAGAAAAAATCACCCAAGCCATCATAAAAGGATAATTCATACTTCAAGACATTATGATTTCTCGGGTTCAAATCAAATCCCTTTTCAAGTAATTTGGCTGCAAAATGATGCTTTGGCTTTAGTAATGCACGATAACTTTCACGATGCATCAATGCTTTTACCAATCGATGGCGGTTATGTATCTGTGGCAATGGAGGGAGCATAATCTTTTCATTGAGGGATTCCGTCAATATTATAGATCTTTTATGATTATACAATTTGTCGTGCTTGATGCCGACAGTATCAAAGTAAGATCGTAATAACGTTAATACTTGATTGTTTTCATCATTGAGTATTATATCATCCTTCGTTTTCATTCGATTGTTATTAGCATTTAAATAAATCTCAATAACTTGATCAATGAACAGATTGGTATCAATTGATGTACGATAACACTCTAAATATCCCAAAGTTATAAAAAACAATTTAGATAACGGGACATTATGACTGGTTGTTATCAGTCGAAAATCCTCCTCCCTGAAATACATAACTGATAAGTTGTGATTAGATGAAAGATAAAATAAATTCAACAATTCCTTACCTCGTTCACTCTCTTTTTGCATCGTTTCGTGCCTGACGAAGCTATAAACATCATTAGCTATACACTTAATGGCACCAGCACCTCCAAGAAATAACAAATGATGGAACTTCCGGTAAGTTTGAAAATGTAACAAATGAAAGCCAACGTTATAGAAATGTGTGCGTAGCCATGGTGTTTCCAATAACTTTTCCAACTGATTGGGAATCCACATGGTGTGACCTGATTTGGAGCGTCTACAGGTCTTCATAATTGCTTTGGTTTGGTAAGAAAATATACCTCCACGAGGTGGAAACGGGCTTCTTTTTATCCAGATCATTATTTAGGTTATTAAATGTGACGTGGATTTCAATATATAGTCATGCCATGTAAACAAACAAGCTTCAAATGATCCACATGGGCCAAACCCCTTAAGTTTGGGTTGAATCGTGGGGCTGATAAGAGTGCGGCTTTGGGTGCGAAAAGACCGAGTTCAATGTTTACTACACAACAACAAATGATCAATACGACTCATGCGAGAGAGAGTAGATGGAATAGTGTCGTGTGTTGGTAGTGGGTTTTGGTGATTGTTTTCATTATAATTTTTTTTTATTTATTTTGCATACATAAATTTTGAAGAAGATACAGGTGAGACCTTTTCCAAAGTAAAGTATAAGGCTAAATAATTTAGGCTAAGGTTGACAGAATAAGTAGTGGCTAAGAGAGGTAAAGCGAGAGCCTTGGTTGACTCCAAGATTATTTGTGCTTGTTGATGCCGAATTCTATTTAAATCTAGATGCAAAAGTGTCTATTAATGCAATATAAAGGATACGTAACTATGATTTGAAGTGTTCATTAATGAAATGTCTCAATTGAACAAATTCGTCAATTAAGAATTCATTGAGCATGTTTTCCCCCGTAACTAGCCTAAAATCAATTAAGTATAGAAACCCGACTTCGATTTTGAATAAATCTTTTAGCGATACTCCTCCGACTGTAGCAAAAGTTTTCTGTTTCTGGTAAATATCTTCTAGGGTTTTAGTAGAGCATCTGACCGATGCAAGGATAAACCTGTGGACGTTGTGAAGCGACAAGGGAACGCGATCGAATAATAATGTCAATTTAAAAATCATTAATGCCGCGTGGATGTAACAACTGGTTGAGATGGAGGACGAGTACGTGTTCAAGCGCAGTAAGAAGTCGTCGATGGATAACGACGGTATATTGACGAGATTGAACACTTTCAACAATTGGGTAGTTTGGTTGTTTGACCGGCGTTTCAACACATCTTTCTTAATCCTCTCGGGAGAAATGTCTGATATGGGGAAGGCGACTGGTGTCAAGGAGGTGGTCTTAATGAGATGTGCAACATCGATATATTCTGGATCAATTGTATCCACAACCGGTGGATTAGCACCATCATCGATAAGCGGGGGATTTACTTTCTTTCGTTTCAATTTTATAGGTATATCTTCATCATCACTTATTAAGGAAGACAATTCATGATCATCCTGAACTACAGAATCAAAAGAAATAGGCTGGAAGTTATCCAACTCTTCAAAGTTATTTGAAAACGTCCTTTCAACTCTATCTTTAATCTTTTCCAAAGACTCGTCAGAGTCGTTTAAAGCGTCGCTAGCAAAGTCATCCAACTTTATATCAGAATCAAGCTTATCTATTGAATCCGTACTTTCTAAAGGAATATCGACCATAGAATTTGAAGGCAGCGGTATTTCATTAATATTTATAGCATACTTTTCAAGTAGTTGTGTCCTGTATTGTTGAAATAGTTCCTGATTTGATTGCAAAAGAATAATATCCTGTAATAGCTGACTGAAAACTCTTAACGCTTCGTATACATGTATTTTATTGATATCTTTCAGCTTTTGTATGAATTCATGTACCAAATCATCGACCACAACTGCATCTAATGAATTAGGTACGTCAACAAACGTCTGTTTGCTTTGTTTCAAAGGTAATTCACTTAAATCTGACATGGAAAAGAGGTCAGATCAAAGTCTTGTTGTTGCTATATTTTAAATGATTTGCTTTGAAAATCGCATTCTCCAGATTTCCCCGAAAATTATTTTAAGCCAAAAAAAACAAAAACAACAAAAACACGAAACACACAATGAGTTAGAGGGGGGGAGGAGAAGAGGTAGAAATAGTGTAGTAGATAGATTTAGATAATGTAATTAGTTTATTAAATTTCAAAAAAAATAGTACTTAAAAGATTTATCTTCAACTGAAATTGACGATATCTCCTACAGGTAACCAAGAGGAGATAAAATAGATATTTTTTAGATTTACAATTGTGTAGTTGATTTTCATATAGGAGTTGTATAGATTATTCGTGGATCGAGTTGTACGGATTCTGAGAAACATAACAACTGATAAACATTATTCTATTTGGAATATTACCTTAGCAACTGTCAAACGATGGTTAGAGCAAGAAAAAATAAATAGAGAAAAATATAAAAAAAAAATAAATGCCTCCACTCAGAGTTGAACTGAGGATCTCCTCATTACTAGTGAGGCGCCTTACCAACTTGGCCATAGAGGCTGTTTTTATTTCGTAAAATTTTGCGGTTACTCAGACCAGGTCAGCCATAAAGTACAAAAATAAGCCGAATAATTGCTATTATGGTTAATTTAAAGTACAATTTTAGATGTTTATAGGTTATTTTCAATATATGTACGTACTAAAAAAAACAAAAAGCCGAAAGAGCTAATAGATGGCTAAGGTGGTGCTGCTAATTGCTATTATGGTTAATTTAAAGTACAATTTTAGATGTTTATAGGTAATTTTCAATATATGCACGTACTTAAAAAAAAGCGAGCAAAAGGACTACCCTATGAGAGGTTTTACCACGGTTTCCTCTACGCTCTCTACATTCACCAGGTCTAAGAGATGATCCCACGGGCTACTACTAGTAATTATGGACATTAAATACAATTTGATATTTATAGGTTTTTTCAAGATATGCATGTTATTAAAAAAAGTCCTATGTAGCATTTTTTTTTCCTAAGCATACCGAGAGCTGAATCTTGAATGTTAGATATCTTGTATAACCTTGATAAACGGTTTTGTTTAGACAAAATACACACCTTATAGTAAAAAAAAATCGGATTGCTTTTGAATCTTACTGGAAATATTTACCGATCCAATGTCTCTTTATGGCTCCAGTTACAAGATGACTTGAGTCCACTCCTGTCGAAAATAACTTCGACCTTCAAACTGCGTGATTTGCAAGCTGTAGTTTATCTTTTTGATGGAGTGGTTTTGTTTCTAAGGGTAACTAATATGATGATATGAAGATATCCAAGAAATTGCAGTTTCTCGTATCTACTCTTTTGTTATTAATCGGTGATCAATGAGACTGCCAATTAATTTTGTCTTTTTATTCTTGTAAACATCTACTTAATTTCTAACGACATTCTAGGAAAATCTCATAATCATAGAAAAATTATTGATAAAACTAAACTAACCAACGAAGTAATCCATCCAATGGATGATTTATCACCAGAACCCTTTTCACCTGCAGTTCTAGTGGTTAAACCCCAGACAGCAGTAAAATATTCGCCGTCAACCTTAAATGCTTCAGTAGCATAAGAAGCAGTCCTTGAATCAGTGCTCCCAGAAGAATTTTCGAGAGTATTGGTGGATGAATATTGGTCAATCCTCACGGCAGAAGGAATTGTCGAAGAGACTTCTTCAATATCTTCATCTTCAGTATATTTAACTTGCGCCAATGAGATCTCTTTATCGTCTAGATCAAAAACAAAATATCCACTTCTCAAAATATTGTACCCCAAGACTAATGAGTCGCCCCGTAATATTCCCAACATACATCCACCGTTTCTTGTAGGAATTATCAAGTCGACCAACGGCACTTGGATTATAGCGCCATTAAAATCGAATTCGATTTTAATATCTGCATCATTGGTACATGGTATTCCATAACCGTCATAACGAGAGGAATA
>JAXQKE010000220.1:0-33454 GCA_037042355.1 Candida sp. Y128-05E | reverse complement strand
AACTACTTGTATACTACTTATAATGCTACCACTTCAGATGTTGAATTCAATGAAAATGGTACCTTGGTTTTAGGATCTGGTGTCTATAGAATTGGTTCCTCTGTTGAATTCGATTGGTGTGCTGTTTCTACTGCCAGAGCCTTGAGAGAATCAGGCCATAAAACTATCATGATCAATTACAATCCAGAAACCGTATCTACTGATTTCGATGAAGTTGATAGATTATATTTCGAAGAATTATCTTTGGAAAGAGTTTTGGATATTTATGAATTAGAACATTCTCAAGGTGTTGTCGTGTCAGTTGGTGGACAATTACCACAAAACATTGCCTTAACTTTACAAAATGAAGGTTGTAATGTATTAGGTACTGATCCAGAAGATATTGATAAAGCTGAAGATCGTCATAAATTCTCGCAAATCTTAGATTCTATCGGAGTTGATCAACCTCAATGGAAAGAATTAACCTCTGTTGACCAAGCTGAAAAATTTGCCAATGAAGTTGGTTACCCAGTATTGGTTCGTCCATCTTACGTTTTATCCGGTGCCGCTATGTCCGTTATTAATAACGAAGCTGAATTAGCCAGTAAGTTATCCAATGCTGCCAAGGTTTCACAAGATCACCCAGTTGTCATTTCTAAGTTCATTAGAGGTGCTGACGAAATTGATATTGATGGTGTTGCAAGTAACGGTCAAGTGTTGGTGCATGCTGTATCTGAACATGTTGAAAATGCCGGTGTACATTCAGGAGATGCTACTTTAGTATTACCACCACAAAGTTTATCGCCAATCATCATGGATAGATTGAAAGTTATTGCTGATAAGGTTGCTGAAGCTTGGAAAATTACTGGTCCATTCAATATGCAAATCATTAAAGATACCAAAGGTGGTAAGTTAAATGATACTGATTGTGAATTGAAAGTTATTGAATGTAATATTAGAGCTTCGAGATCATTCCCATTTGTATCTAAAGTCTTGGGTATCAATTTCATCGAAGTTGCTACTAAAGCTTTATTACAAGAAAACGTTCCAAAACCAGTTAATTTAATGAACAAGAAATATGAATATGTTGCAACCAAAGTACCACAATTCTCATTCACAAGATTAGCTGGTGCTGATCCATTTTTAGGTGTTGAAATGGCCTCGACTGGTGAAGTTGCTTGTTTCGGTAAAGACTTAATTGATGCTTACTGGACTTCGATGCAATCTACCATGAATTTCAACCTCCCATTCCCAGGTACTGGTTTATTGTTTGGTGGTGATTTAACTAATGACAAATTAGGAAACGTTGCCAAAACTGTTTCTGGTTTAGGTTATGACTTCTGTACTGCTTCTGAGCCAGTGGCTGAATACTTAAAGCAATATATTTCGGAACCAGTTCATGTTATTGAGTTTCCAAAAACCGATAAACGTGCTTTAAGAGAAATTTTCCAAAAACATAAAGTAAGTGGTGTTTTCAACTTGGCCGCAGCCAGAGCTGAAGATTTATTGGATGAAGATTACGTCATGAGAAGAAATGCTATTGATTTTGGTATTCCTTTATTTAATGAACCTAATACTTCGTTGTTATTTGCCCAATGTTTGCAACAAAGAGTGGCAAACAAGATCTCCTTCGATGTTTTACCTGAAGGTGAAATTGTCGTTGCTCCAGAAGTAAAGAGATGGAGTGAATTTATTGGTGGTAAACCAGTATAGGATCTTTCGAGACGTGAAGTATAGATGTATAATGAAAATAAATTAATAAAATAATAATAGAGTTTAGGTAAAAGAGCATTCTGTATTGATTTTATAGTGGGATTTTAAAAGGTAAATAACGTAGCATTTGTGAAGACCCAAAGCTTTCCCCGAACCGTTCCAGATGCTACCTATCACATGGTTCTCCAACTTGGGTGATTTTACGGGCACCTTTGTTCATAATGTTTGAAACAGCTATTTGTAGCGTTTCAATATGGTTTAAATGATATACATTACCAAAAGATACACAAATATCCCAAGAAACTCTTTGATGTTATAAGGTGTTTTTGTAATCTTCAATAAAGACTTTTCAAAAGATTTATTTAGAAGTAAAGAGATATTTGTAGAATTCTGAGAGAGGAAAACTATTTTTTTTGTTTATATTAATTCAACCTAGCAAAATCATAATGTACTTATCTTCTGTTTATATTTATATTAATTCAACCTAAAAACTCAAGTGTATAAACAATAATTAAGATGTCGTACTCTTCGGGCGGAGCATCTTATACTTATATGTCCCGTCCTTCGATAACCCACCCTTCGGGTGGGATTATAATAAATCATCATACTCATCCTTCTCCACCACTGTTGTCTTCACCTTCAACAACAACTGTGTCTTCAACTTATCCAACTTACTAAACTGATCATACTCAAACACCTTATCCGAGAACCCCTGCGAATCACCCTGTTCAATACTTTCAAAAATTTCATTCACCAACTTGAATTCCCTAGATTGTTGCCAATTACCATCTTCAGCCGAATATTCATCCGATTTCTTCTGGGCTTCAATAGGATCACCTAAACATAAATTACATAAAATAACCTTGAAGAAATAATCTTTTAAACTCCATTTAGATAAAGCACTGCCAGTGGCAACTTTGATAATATTCTCATATAGTTCAATAGCTTTAGCGTAATTACCAGCGCCAGCATTCAAGTCAGCAGACTTCAAATACGATTTATTAGCTAAAGCATCGGCATGATCAGTACTAAAGTAATCACCTGCTTGTTCATAAGATTTAATAGCATTTTCAGTATCACCTACAGATTCATACAATTCAGCCAAATCACCCATGAAATTAGCAGCTCTTCTGAATTGACCGTTCTGAGTTAAAAAGATATGAATAGCTTTAGATAAAGAATCAATAGCGTCGTGGGGAGATACTGATTTGTAACACTTGTAAGCTTCTACTAAATTATTAGCAACATCATTATGATTACCCAATTTCTGTTGTAATTCACTAGCTTTAACAAACTGATTACCTGCATTATTGAAATCTTTAGCTAATCTATAATAATTAGCTGCTTGAATGTATAAGTCACTAGCATCTTCCAATCTATCGTTAGAAGAACCAGATAAAAACAGGAAGAAACCTGTTTGTGGTTTGCTTAACTTCTCTGCTTGTGCTATCAATGATTTAGCATCTGACATGGTTTAATTAAGGATTAGTTGTTCAATTGATAATTTGTTAAGCTACTTGAGATTTAAAATTGTCGCACTGGGTATAGAAATGTTTGTTGTTTACTAACAGAATAAAACAAAAGAACAAAAGAGATGAAAGGATGGAGGAAGTGATAGAGAAAGTACGTTATGAAAGGTTACAGATGGTATGCAAGAAAGCATTGGAACAAACTATCAAAAAAGGTATGGATATAAATAAGATTCAAGAATGTTTTCCTCAATTAAGTACAACTTCTGATGGGATCCACCAGTTGCAAGTTGCTAGGAACCAGATAGTTAAATACTGGCATGATAATGGGTTAGCTGAGTTTGACTTGATATTTAAAGATAGAAATATTGAAAGAAAATTGGATGAGTTGGATGAGATAATTCAAAAGGCACAGTATCGTAAACAGAGGAATGAGGAAACTCCAGTTAAAGTACATGAACTAAGTCCAGAGGAGATACTACTGGCGACAGTTCTAAGTGATACAGAGCCAGTGGAGACTTTAAGATTGATCTACGATCAATTATGTTTGGATAATAAACAATTACAACAGGAAATGTTAGAATTAGTTCAAGAAACCGAGGATGTTGAACTAGATATAGAACAGAATTTACAGGTTTTAAGGGATAATATTGCAATCTTGAAAGATGATGGTATCTTGAATCTTGATGATTTGTTGAATAGTGTAGGATAATGTATAATATGTATAATATAATGTATAAGTAAATGGAAACTATCAAATGTACAGGTTAATATTGGTTCGGTAATATATTTATATTAATTTGAATATCTATTGTTGTTATTTTTAATAGATAATACTGATTTCTCTTATGTCCCATTAATTTAATAGGGTTATTACTAGTAAATTTAGCAATATTTTCACTATATTGGTTGGTTGAACTTTTTCTCTTTCATAGAATTTAAGTCTGTATTAATAGTTTGCAATATATTTAAATAGTATTCAATTGAATGATTTATGAAATGAAGCTACTTTAGTATAAATATTAAACCTAGCCTTGAGTTTCAAGCATATTAATCAATACGGAAAATAGTCTTATTTCAATATTAGCAGGTGGATTATTATTTAAAACCCCAGTAATGAGCAATATGCGAAAGGAAATAGATCACAGTCAAGTACCTATATATATTAAAAATATTTTAATGTTTCTTGTATTTACATTTGGTTTATATATTTACATATGATTGTGTGTTGGGGTTTGTGTATGATTTGAGCTTGGCAATTCACTTCGTCAGTACTTACGAGTACTTACCGTTCGCAATCACTTCGTGATTACTCACTTGCTTTCTTCCTGCAATATTTCAAAATTCTTCTTTGCCAAAACATGATACTCACCGACTCTCTTTTCCAAATCAACCACTTTAGCGGCCTTAGCTTGTTCTTTATCGGACAATTTAACCAATTGTTTATCACCCCAGACCTTAAAGTCTTGGAAGTATTGTTTACTCATGGAGAATTCTCTGGTTATAACATCATCGGTCAATCCTAACTTCTCAATAGTATAATAATAATTCTTTGGATCATCTTTTTTCAAGTATTTTAAAATCTTTTGTCTCTTTTGCACCAACTCTCGTACATTTTGAGTATGGGCCTTGTCTTTAGGATATTGTTTAACATGATCCATACCAAAATGGATTTTGATGGTGTAAACAGCAGCTTGTACTTCAGGAGAAGCAGTATCCCCTTCGTGTCTGGCAAAATCCTCACGCGCAAGCTTGACAGCTAAGGTCTTCTTATCTTGAGCATTAGTATTTTTCAAATTCAATATCGTGATTAAAGCCTGTTTCTTTTTAGCTTCCATCTGACGGATCGATTCATTCAATACTTCACTCCCCTTGGTCTTATCTAAAGCCGCTTTTTCAGCTCCATATAACAATTTCTCAAACTCTATTCTGTCGTAACCATAAGCTAAGTGACTAGTTTGATTATCCAATTCTTGTCTGATTCTCTTCATAAATCTATTTTCTGGATCTCCTAATACGGGATCCACTTGGAATTGAACATTAGCAATAGAATATTTCTTGAAATTATTAACATCTCTAATAATTTGTTTCTTTAACCTAGTTTCCTTCCTTCTTAAAGTTCTAGCTTTAGATTTAGAAGCATCTGCCTTAATAAATTGTTTGGCTGCCCACTGAGGGTTGATTTTTTTAGGTATAACATCACTACCTACTGGTTTCCCAGTGGTAAAGAAACGACTGGCTAACTTAAACATAAGTTGTCTCTGTTCTACCTATTCCTAGTAACTGATTCTTCTATACTATAGACTTGAAAAATTTGAACTATTTGAGATTTTTGGTAAATGCACGTCATTTTGTATTTTATGGCTGTAAAGAAGAATAACACAATTGAAGAGATGGGAGAATCAGATGGTTGGTTCTGATGTTACTTCAAAGTTGAAGAGTTTAGCAAGGAAATGGAGTAAGAAGAATAATAGTAAATTTAATCCTGGGTTAATTGGAGAGATTCATGAGTTGGTGTTTAAGAATGATGGTAATAAACTGGAACCACTGGTTGCAATTGGGTTAATACAAACTAAATGCTTTGAGAATTTGTTATGGAAGTTTTACGATGAAGATTCCAGTGTTAACCATATAGAATTGATCCTTGTGCTTGCTATAGTGAAGTATGAACGTGAGGAATATGAATATCTGGATGTAATTATTAATGATTCTCGATTCGATGGATTGTTCTCTAGACTTTTGTCTGTATGTTCTACAAATGGGAATTATCGATTAGGTAGTTTTGCTTTGCTGTTTATTTCCATATTGATCTCAATGTATCGTAAGCATGAGAAGTTTGCGAGTGTTATTTTTCCCATTTTTGATATTTATACTTGGATTAATTGTGGTGATTTGATGAGTGGAAAGGATAAGGAAAAAATAGAGACTAAATTATCTAGTATCAACCAACTTTCCAAGAAAGATCAACTTGAATTTCATTTGAAAAATAATTGGTTTTATTCAATCATTAACCAGGTAACTGGTTCGAAAAGTTTATCTAGTGATTTTCAATCGTACTTGTTACAGATCTTGCGTTTGTTAATAATAAGCGTCACTCAAAAGGAAACCAATCAGTACTTTAAACAACTACTCATTTATACTCATTTTTCATACCAAGTGAAAATAATGCTATATTCAATCAACAATTGCTATATCGAAGAAATGAATGATGTGTTGTTATATTATTTATTTCACAACGACACTGCAACAGCAGACAGATTTTATGAATTACAAGTATACTTATCTACAACTGAATATTCGCAGGAACTTTCATTAATACCGTCAATTGATAATATTCAACAGCTGGACCTCAAATCTTATCTTGAGAAGATAAATTCTGATGGGTTGGTAGCCATAATTGATAAGTTCAACGTGGCTAAACTATATACTACTCCTTCGCAGGATATTTTGATTGAGATTATATTATCATACATATTCCCTCCAGAGATTAACAATTCAATTTCCCAGAATCTCACCGAAGTCGAATTATTTGATAATTTTGAAATTAAACAAAATAGCGAATTACTAGATACAAATATTCCGGTATCCCATTTGAATTTTGCAAATTATCGCGATTATTTTCATCGGGTAGTGGTACATTTGCGAGGAATAGTTCTCCAAGAATTCAATAACCATATCAAACAAGTGTTTTCCAGAATTGAAAACTCGAATTTACTAATCAAAGGTAAAAGTAAATACTTTCACCATATCAGTTCCATCTCGAGGTTGGATCAAGGGGTTTATGAATTTAACATCAAGGATCAAATAAATACCAAATTCGTCATACTAATCGAATTGATAGTACCCAGTAAATTCTCGAAAAATAAAAGGTTGAGCATTCATGGTATAAATTTACTAAGATGTGGAGAAGTTGTCAGGAAAAGCCAGGGGCAAGTTGTTGTCAAATGCAACAACGCCCATGATATCGAAGACTTTGAGGAGAGGATCAAATATTTCATCAGTATTCCCGATACCCCAGCGTTATCTGCATTAACCAATTTGTTGACTTATGATATATCGAAATATGAAGATGATGGCTTTGAGAATGCAGATAAATTATTAAATGAAGAATTGGGTAGTGTTGTGGATACTTCCAAAGGTGCCAAGCGTTTGAAAGGTGATGGAAACCTTCACCAGGTGAAAGAATTGAACCAAGATGAACAAGACGTTTTGGAGCATGGTAAATCAAGAACTTTAATTGTCCAAGTTGACAAATTCTCCAGAACTCAACTTTTAGTTGAAAAATTGTATCAAACTTTTGAAAAATCAAGGACGTTAATTGTAGCACCCAATTCAGCCTACGTTAACCAAAGCAACTTTCATTTTGATGATGATTTTATTCGATATGGTTCTTCTCGAGATATTAAACGGTTGAAGGTTAATTACGATATTGCTGTTGAGGAATTATGCAAGGTTTTGAAATATATCAAATTTAATGAAGAATTCGAATTAAGCAAAATCGATTATATTGCGAATTTAATCAAGTCGACTTGGAAAGAATACCTAAATAATTATGATCAAAAATCACTTACTGGTTACCCATTTGACGACTCGGTACACGGCTCATTTGAAAGTATTGTTCAGTCATATTTGCAAATATTGAAAAATATTCAATACATCAAATTGATTGAGCCAATCGCAAAGAAACTTGATGAAAATAATGGCCAAGATTTACAAGTATGGAATTATTTATATAATAAATTCCCGATAATTATCATATCACTTGAAGATTATGTGAAAAACTATAATGCCAAAGATTTGATATTGCAAGATTTCGATAACCTTGTGTTGTTATTTGGTAAAATTGAGTCCTTGGCCGTTTTATTGAAGAATAATTCGATAAATAAGGTAAAACGATTAATAATATTAGGCGGAAAAATAGCATCCAATTTTGATCATCAAGAAATTTCAACTATATCGGATACTAGAAGCGAATTTACCAATCATGTGGACAAATTAATCAATCCCCCTTCCATTGAATTCAATCCCGGATTCCAGCTCAACTCACAAACCATTAAAGTTGCGAATCAGTTGGAAGAAGCTGAGTACTGTATTTTATTGTACCAGTATATGAGATTATTAGGATATCCTAGTGAAGAGATCAACCTATGGGTCAGTAGTTTACGCCAAAAAGCATTGATTGACGAGATTATTAAAACCAAATTTGTCAATCGAGTTGCCAATGATTCTAAAGATTCGTTTGCCTTCGGGTGGCCACAAGTGATTTGTAACGTCAATGGAGACTACAATTATGATGCTAGTAACTATGTGATTGAAAGTTTGCATACTGACAATGATATTTTTCCAATCACTAGTTACATGGGCAAATTAGGAAATTGGTCGATTGGCGAAGGTGATTTAATTGTCAAAACTCCTGTGAGTGCCCATTTACAGATTCATATTAATGAAAACTATTGGTCACAAAAGAGATCACAACAAAAGTATAACATAGAAAGTAAAGAGCATCTTGAACAGTATGTTGAAAAAATGACAAAAACTAGAACCAGTAAATGAATCCTAGGGTAAGTACCACATTTGCACACCATTGTTTAATTTGTAGGTGGATGGTAGCGCTGATGAAAAAGAATTTTCGAGCATTGCTGACATAATCAAATATGGCAATTTTTAAGTTGTTCAACAAGGGCCAAGATATTATAATATATTATATATATAGTTAATCCTATAGTACATCTTACCTAGTTTACGATGCAAAGAGCTTTATTCAATCCTTTGAAAAGAACATTGGCCGCAGGGCAAGCTTCCCAATCTATGAGATTGATGAACCCAAGATTCGCTCAAACTATAAGGTTCAACTCGACTAAGTCGGAAGAAGCAAAGAAAGAAGAAGTAAAGGAAAATGCCGAACAAGAAAATGTTGCTGAAACCGCTGAAGGTGCTGCTGAAACCATTGTTGAAACTTTGACTCCGGAACAAATTCAAGAACTTCAAACCAAATTGGCACAAAAAGATAAAGATTTGGCTGACATGAAGAACTATTACGCCCGTGCCATTGCTGATTTCAGAAACTTACAAGAAACCACCAAAAACGAAATCCAAAAGGCCAAAGATTTTGCTTTACAAAAGTTTGCTAAAGATTTATTAGAATCGGTAGATAATTTCGGTTTAGCCTTAGGGTCAATCAACCCAGAAGCCGCCAAGGATGATAAAGATTTGCAAAACTTGGTCGAAGGTGTTACCATGACTAAAAATATTTTTGAAAAAACATTAAGCAAACATGGGATCAATAAAATTGACCCAGTTGGCGAACCATTTGACCCAAATCAACATGAAGCTATTTTCGAAATTCCACAACCTGATAAAGAACCAGGTACTGTTTTCCACGTCCAACAAGTCGGTTACACTTTGAATTCCCGTGTCTTGAGAGCTGCTAAAGTTGGCTTGGTTAAAGGTGAAGACAACTAAAAGTATCAATAAAAATCTAATGTGATGACGAATTATCTATAGATAGAAATATATTAATGGTGACCGAAATCCCCATTAAATACTATTTGATTTTCTTGTATATATAAAAATAAATCAATAATAATTATGAAATTATGATCGAAGCGAATAATGGCATCGTAGCAAAGCTAATTATGAGCAAAGCGAATAATGTAATCGTCCAAAGCGGGCAATTAATTTGCTTTGCTCCCTTGTTCCTATCATCTATGCCCATCTGTCGTGTAGTATACATATATCTAAAGTTGGTATGGCGATTAAAATACCAGCTATTAAAAATATATGTTTAGATATATTATTTCATCATTAGTACCATTCTCCTATATATTCTCCTCTGTAATGTAGTTGTATATCTCCTCCACTTTGACTGATTCATTTTAGAAATGTGGTATAAATTCTGTTTACGGCGCATTATGACTATGACTCACGCACAGGTGGAAATTAGCAATCGGAGCCGGTATAGGAATTATATTTTTCAACATTGGATCTGATAGACAATAAACAAATTCTTTCAACAAACTATAAACTTTATACGATGCTTGCTGCTAGATCTTTACGTCAATTCTCCTCTTCCACAAACGCTTTGAAAGCTTTGAAAATTGGTTTAATTCCAGGTGATGGTATTGGTAAGGAAGTTATTCCTGCTGGTCAAGCCATTTTGGAAAACTTGCCAAAGAAATACGATTTACAATTCGAATTCGTTAACTTAGAGGCTGGTTTTGAGTTATTCAAAAAAACTGGTACCGCTTTACCTGAAGAAACCGTCAATGTTTTAAAGGACAGTTGTGATGGTGCTTTATTTGGTTCCGTTTCCTCTCCATCTACTAAAGTTGAAGGTTACTCCTCCCCAATTGTTGCCTTGAGAAAGAAATTGGGTCTTTACGCTAACGTCAGACCAGTCAAATCGGTTGAAGGTATTGGTAGACCAGTTGATATGGTTATTGTCCGTGAAAATACCGAAGATTTGTATGTCAAAGAAGAAAGAACTTACAAAGCCGCTGATGGTACTATAATTGCCGAAGCTATTAAAAGAATCAGTGAAACTGCCACTACCAGAATTGCTAAAATGGCTTACGAAATTGCTAAATCAAGACAATACATCAGAGACAATTCTTCCAACCCATCAATCCACTCTGCCCCTTCGGTCACTGTTACCCATAAATCAAATGTGTTATCCCAATCCGATGGTTTATTCAGAGAAGTTTGTAAAAAAGTTTACACTGAAAATGCCGAAGAATTCGCTGGTATCACTTACCAAGAACAAATTGTCGACTCCATGGTTTACAGAATGTTCAGAGAACCAGAAATCTTTGATGTTGTTGTTGCTCCAAACTTGTACGGTGATATCTTATCCGATGGTGCTGCTGCCTTGGTCGGTTCTTTAGGTGTTGTTCCATCTGCCAATGTCGGTGACAACTTTGCTATCGGTGAACCATGTCACGGATCTGCTCCGGATATCGAAGGTAAAGGTATCTCCAACCCTATTGCTACCATTAGATCTACCGCTTTAATGTTGGAATTCATGGGTTACCCAGAACCAGCTGCCAGAATTTACGAAGCCGTCGATGCTAATTTATCTGAAGATAAAATTAAAACTCCAGATTTAGGTGGTAACTCTTCTACCCAAGATGTTATTAATGATATTGTCAGAAGATTAAATTAAATAGCATGTATATATAAATATAGATAAATTTAACATTCGATATGTGTCTATACGTTATCTAAGACAAAAAAAAAATGCAAATATGTATTCGTGATCTAATATGGTTTGAAACGTTTTTCCTTCTTCTTTTTATCTTTCTTGTCCTTCTTGTCCTTCTTATCTGACTTTTCCTTTTTATCTTTCTTTTCCTTCTTTTCCTTTTTATCCTTCTTGTCCTTTTTATCTTTCTTCTTTTTATCTTTTTTGTCTACATTTTCATCCATGATTACATCTTCATCTTCATCTTTTTTATCTTCAAATGAAAAGCTTTCTAATTGATAAGGCAATTCCCAAAGTCTAATTTCACCATCCTCACCACAGGTCAAGACATTCTTTGAATTTGGTAAGACCATTAAATCACGTACCACTTCTTCACCGTGGGCGTCAGCAAACCAAGCTGGTTTGTCGACGTCGAACTGTTCAGTTTGAGGGTTGAATGGTAGTAAGGTCAATTTCCTTTGGGTATTGGCACCGAAAGCGATGTACCCTTGTGGATTAATATCCACGACATATTCACAGTCCTGGAATTTCGTACGCACATCACCTAAATCATTAGGTGATTTTTCGGTAATCTCTTCGTATTTGGTATCATTTAAATCATAAAAAGCTAGTGTCTCCATATGACTGAGGGCGGCGATTCTCCTGGTTTGAGTGAAATGGCATGAATGAACAGACGAAAAAGTAATCACTTGATGCAAAGCATCTTCCTCTTCTTGCTCATTCATATCATAAACATTAACATATCCATCGGTGGAACCCGACATCAAGTAGTTATCTATGGTTGGATGGAACTTCAAAGTAGTGACATCATCACGATGCGAATCGATATACGATTTTACAATATTTTGGGGACTCCGTATATCCCACAAATGTATTTCTGCATCTGCACCTACCAATTCCGTACCTCCAGCTAGTAAATTATCTTTATGGGCCAACGACAACCAATTTGAATTTTTATCATTATTCAAGTGATGGACCAAATTATTTGAACGTAAATCCCATAATTTTATCCCATCTGTAGAACTACTGGCTACTGTATTGTTGTCCAAGACCTGGATATCATTGATTATAGACTCATGAGCTTTTATATTGTATAATTGATTTGCCGAATTCAATTGGAAACCCCGTAAACAACCATCACTAGATGAGCAAACAAACGATTGATTATTTTCAAAGTAGCCTAGCTTCAATACCCAATTGTCAGTCACCTGAGTGCTCCAACTTTGCTGAGCAATACACCTCATATTATTATTTTGTAGATATTCTGTAAAGAGATGGGCTTGTTTAACTAGATTTTCATTTTCCAGTGATGAGATTTTGCAACCGTTTGAAATTCACAGCCAAAATTTAATTTGGGAAAAGGGATGAGTTGACAGTTATAAACAACTCAATTCTTTCATTTATACCAACTAAACTACTCTATTTCCCTTCTTTACTTTGGTTATCCATTATCTGCTATAGTATAATATTATGTTTATATGCAGTATTTATATTGTTTTGAAGTCAAAAGCAGCATCTCTTGATAAACATACACACAAGCGAGACCACCATGAGTAGTGTTATCAAGAAGAGTTCACAGTTCTTGCACTTGAAGAAGAAGCCTATCAAAAGGAAGGTTAACAATGCTGCCGCTGTTCTGACACCTCCACCTTCACAGGTTAGTCAAGATGATGCACCCACAACACAAACACAACACAAACAAGATGAGCCAGTATTGGCTACACCAGACCCCACTCAGACTCAAACGTTTGAATTCAAGAAATCTACTAATATAGAAGAGGATATTGATCCAAAGGATGCTAGTGAGAAAGTGGACAGTTTAGTAGACGATGAGCATAATCTGTCTCTGGATGAGGAAGAGGTTACAGCAAAACCAGAAAGTATAAGCCGACGAACTTCGGAAGTTGCTTCTAGACGTGTCTCTGGTATAACCCCAGTGGCATTTCGCAATCGTTCAGCATCCATCATTTCAGGTTCGGGTGCTGTGGATTCGAGTGAAACAGGTAAACCTCCTGCCAAGATTGGTATCCCTGCTGGGAAGGTAGCTAAGCGTCGTAAATCTTCAGCTGCGCGGGTTTCTGCTAGAATAGAACCCATTATACCTAATTTAGTGGCTGAAGAACCTTCGACTGTAGTTGAAGAAAAGCCGGAAGAAGTCGAGGAGGAGGAGGAGGAGGAGGAGGTTATCATCCCTGTAGATGATGGTACGTCGGAGTTTGTAGTTGCTATTGATCCAAATACCAATAGATTGACGAAATTTAGACGGAAAGCGGAAATTAAGGAAAAGGTTGAATTTTCCCCAGAATCTACTGAGAATCAAGAAATAGAAAAACCTATAAAGCTGAAGCAAGAGAAGTCAACTGCAAAACCTATAGTAGCTGAACCCGAGCCAGTAGCTCAAGATGGCCCCAGTGTACGGAGAAGGAGATTACGTCAACAATGGTATAAGGATATTCAGGATACTGCTGCCCCTGAACCGAAAATAGATGATACAGCACCGGAACCGGAAGCTGAACCAGAGTCACCAGTGGAATCTGGTAACGACGAGGTAGACGTGAAGCTTTCACCAAGAGTCAAAAGACAGAAAAGAATACCCGTACTACCTACTGATTCTGAACGAGTAATAAAGACATCGGGGCAATTACCTAGAAATGTTAAAGATGAAGATGCAGAACTATACGAGAATATCGCCCTAGATACCAAAAAGTTCAAGCTTGCCGATTTGTGTAAACCATCATTTCCAATTGGTAGGTTAAGTAGTAATTTCCAGCGGGCCCAAGAGGCGGAAAAGAAAATGAAGATGCAAAAAGTCAAGCGCCGTGAAGAACGAGAGACCGCTCGGAAAGAAAGAATACCTTTGGAAGATGTGATTGCACGTTCAGCCGAACCAGAAAGTATGGATGAATCGAAACGGAAAGTGAATAATTTGCTTAATACTGATGTCGAACCCACCAATTCTACCCAGTTACAAATGAAGATAGACGCTTCGGGTAAAATGGTGGTTGATGAAGATTCATTAACGAGAAATAGACATGGTAATATCGATAGATCAAACAGAGTGGTTGAAGAAGCCAATCCTTTTGAAAATCCGGTAATCTCTACTACGTATGGCAAACGAAGATATACTGATAGATGGACTCAAGATGAAGTTAAACAATTTTATGTTGCTTTAAGTACTTTTGGAACTGACTTTTCCATGATTGCCCAGTTATTTCCATATAGAAATAGAAAACAAGTCAAACTGAAATTTAACCTAGAAGAAAAGAAATATCCTGAAGTTATTGAAATGGCATTGAAACGTAAATTACCAGCTGACTTTGATAAATACTGTTTTGATTCTGGTAATAAAATTGAAACTTTGGATTATTATAATGCTCAATTAGACCAAGTCAGAGTCGAACATCAATATCATATTAATCAAATTGAAGAAGAGAAAGAAAAGGCCGCTCGTGAAGATGCCGAAGCATCGAGACAACGTGAAATTCAAATCAGAACTGGGTCTAAAATGACAAGAAAAGAAAAACAACAACAATATCGTAAAAATGAAATGGTGGTTGGTTCAATTGATGATATCAAGAAACAACCGGTAGAATGATTCTCTCTATGTTTATTTGCCGTATATAGATCCAAATTTAATGAATATATGATCATCGTGAATAACTTCGTGTCATTGCACGTGCCAATTGCAATTTCTATAAAGAGTCAATTTATAAACTGTTAGTCACAATACAAAGTGACAACTAAACCATTCCAAAGACATCAAACAATGATCTATATGTAATATAAACTAACTGAATACAACAAACAATCACACACATAAATGTCATCTATAAAAAATTATAATTTACAAATTGAACCATCTATCGATATCGAAGATGACTTGACTCAGCATAATATGCTCAAGTTCACAATAACAAACAATGATGCCGACCTCTTGTGTCAGTATAAGTATGCTATTGCTACTGGCGCTTTTTCCTGCTTTGTAGCCTATGGTTACAACTTGCTAACTTTACAAAATATATTGGAGCTAGATTTTTCATTGTTGAATTTACAAAATTGGATAATTTTGATAGGGTTATTAACCATCACAAGTGTCATTTTATCTAGAGTACAACCTGAAGATAGTGTTATTATACTAAAGGATATAGGAGTACAATTAATCTCGAAAAAAAGTTGGAGATTTCAAAATACCGTTAAGGTATTTGTTCCATTAAATAATATCATTGATCTAGTCGTTCATGAAGGAATGCACGGATATGGCCAAGTCATATTTTATTTATGTATTTTAACTAAATCAAATGATTTGGATAAAGATTCTTCCGAAAACTCGATAAAGATTATTTTTCCAGAATTCTTACCTAGAAAAGATATATTGATCAAAGTACGGAAATTATCTCGAGACTTGTTATTTGCAAACTCAAAAAGATACTTTAGAAGAGTTCCTGGCCAGGGATTAAGGCAAATCCATATGCACTAGGTGCATTTAGAACCAGGTAAAAGGTTATAGACGTATAGAAATATAAACAGAATGAATTACAAGAAAATCAGTGTAGAGCTCATTGTTCAAAGATTTTACAGATTATATTAGCCAAATCAAAACAATTATTTTTTATGGGTTCATGTCCCTTGGATTACTACCACATTTTAGAATTAAACAGACGAAATGGAATCTAAAGGATATATAACTGATACCTCGTTCTGGTAAATGTGTATATTATTACTGATATTTGGTAAAGAATAGAGTCAACTTAACCAGAATCCTCATGTTATATTGCATTAATAAATCTATTATCGACAATCCAATAGTTTTTCAATATAATGTTAATCTTTCCAGTAGGATTCACGATATTAACAGGGTAATTGCATCGTGGGTGAACCATACCCCAGTTCGATTCTCTTCATCGAATTAATCGATTCGATTAATTGGAAAGTTTTATATATCAAAAAAATGCCTAAAGGTTATTTTATCTTTGTTTATCTTAGGTGTACACTGGATCAATACAATAACAAAGATGAAACATGCTAAAGATCAATAGTACTATTTCCAAAGGACTCAATCGTATTACCAGAAAACACAACAGTATTATTCTTGACTTTTTGCAGCAATTGGAAATATTTGAATATTTTCCTCTAAATCTTAAAAAACAATCTAAGCATACATCCAAGCACAGTTTAACAGAGTGATTCCTTATATACATCCTACTAGCTTACCAAATACTTTTGGTTACTCTCTTTTGACTAGTAAATAGCGCCAGAAAATTAGCGTTTAACGCCTATCTATATTGGTGAAGCGGGTGCAAATTACCTATATAAACAGTTGGAGGGTTGGCCGAGTGGTCTAAGGCGGTAGACTTAAGATCTACTGGACAGTGTCCGCGCGAGTTCGAACCTCGCATCCTTCACTATTTTTTTTTTTGAATTTCTTATAAACAAGAACATTCCTTATCAGTATACATAAATCAAAGCCAGTACAAATACACTAATACATTAATCCCACTCCCCTCTACCAAACTTACCAGAATTAGATAATTTTAAACGTGCGATTTTGCAACAAATTAATTTATTATAATTTATTTACCACCAAAAAAGTGAACGAGACAATACTCCACACTATCAGCTCAAATCTCTCTTATCCTTATCAATAAAGTTACAACTAGACTATATATTATACTACGCATGATTTGAATCAATTGATGTAAAAAAAAAAAAATATCGCTAATTCCAACATAATTAAGAAGGAGTCAAACCTAACAAACAGTTGGCTGGGTTTTCCTGTCGTTTAGAAATGAAAGGCAAAGGCAAATAATGGAAATTCCCCCATCAAATGAGAATCTCACCATAATTGCATAGATCACGTGTACTCTCCTAATCTAAAAAATTTTCATGTGAGAGAACGCAACACGTGATACACCATAATAATCTTTACTACGATTAACACTACAACTAAATAAGATTGAAGGGTAGTAGTAGAGATGGATTGATTGGATGTAATTGTTATAATACCAATTAACTCAATTGACATCAATTGATATAATTATTAATGTTAGTATCTACTAATTATTTGTTGTTGCTATTCTTATTTTAATTTTTCGTACATATGTAAACGATTGAAAAATATTTAATCAACGTTTACTCTCCGGTACAGGAAGAGTGAAAAATTTAATATTTAAATGGACAATATACCACCCATTTTCAAAAAATCCTTCTTCTTCTATCATTAATTAAAACAATTTTATAATGGTTCAATCATCAGTTTTAGGTTTCCCAAGAATCGGGGGTCAAAGAGAATTAAAAAAAGTTACTGAATCTTACTGGAATGGTAAAGTTACCGTCGAAGATTTATTAGCTAAAGGTAAAGAATTAAGACAACACAACTGGAAATTACAACAAGATGCTGGTGTCGATATCATTGCTTCCAATGATTTCTCCTACTACGATCAAGTCTTGGATTTATCTTTGTTATTCAATGTTATCCCAGACAGATACACCAAATTCGACTTGGCTCCAATTGATGTTTTATTCGCCATGGGTAGAGGTTTACAAAGAAAAGCCACTGAATCAACCCCAGCCGTTGACGTCACTGCCTTGGAAATGGTTAAATGGTTCGATTCTAACTACCATTACGTCAGACCAACCTTCTCCAACTCCACTGAATTCAAATTGAACACCGCCGGTGGTGTCAAACCAGTTGATGAATTCAATGAAGCTAAAGCTTTAGGTATCCAAACCAGACCAGTCATTGTTGGTCCAATCTCTTACTTATACTTAGGTAAAGCTGATAAAGATTCTTTGGACTTGGACCCAATCTCCTTATTACCAAAAATCTTACCAGTTTACAAACAATTATTACAAGAATTGAAAAAAGCTGGTGCTGAACAAGTTCAAATCGATGAACCAATCTTGGTCTTAGATTTGGAACCAGAAATCAAAGCTAAATTCCAAGTTGCTTACGACGCTTTAGTCGGTGATGACGTCCCAGAAATTACTGTTGCTACTTACTTCGGTACCGTCGTTCCAAACTTGTCTGCTATCGAAAAATTACCAGTTGCTGGTTTCCATTTCGATTTCGCTAGAAACCCAGAACAATTAGATGACGTTGTCAAAGTCTTGAACGGTAAAACCTTATCTGTTGGTATCGTTGACGGTAGAAACATTTGGAAAACCGACTTGACCAAAGCTTCTGCTTTTGTTCAAAAAGCTATTGAAAAAGTTGGTGCTGAAAAAGTTGTTGTTGCCACCTCTTCTTCCTTATTACACACCCCAGTTGACTTAGCTTCTGAAACCAAATTAGATGCCACCATCAAAGACTGGTTCTCTTTTGCTACTCAAAAATTAGGTGAAGTTGTTGTCATTGCTGGTAACGCTTCCGGTAAAGATGTCTCTGAAGCTTTAGCTGCCAACGCTAAATCTATCTCTTCTAGACAAGCTTCTTCTATTACTAATGATCCAAAAGTCCAAGAAAGAATGACCACCATCAATGAATCATTAGCCACCAGAAAATCTCCTTTCCCAGAAAGATTAGCTGTCCAAAAGGAAAAATACAACTTACCATTATTCCCAACCACCACTATTGGTTCTTTCCCTCAAACTAAAGATATCAGAATCAACAGAAACAAATTCACCAAAGGTACCATTACCGCTGAAGAATACGAAGCTTTCATCAACAAGGAAATCGAACAAGTTGTTAGATTCCAAGAAGAAGTTGGTTTAGATGTCTTAGTCCACGGTGAACCAGAAAGAAATGATATGGTTCAATACTTCGGTGAACAATTACAAGGTTTCGCCTTCACCACTAACGGTTGGGTTCAATCTTATGGTTCCAGATATGTCAGACCACCTATTGTTGTTGGTGACATTTCCAGACCAAAAGCCATGACTGTCAAAGAATCAGTCTACGCTCAATCTTTAACTTCTAAACCAATGAAAGGTATGTTAACTGGTCCAGTTACTTGTTTAAGATGGTCTTTCCCAAGAGATGATGTCTCTGGTAAAGTTCAAGCCTTACAATTAGGTTTAGCTTTAAGAGATGAAGTCACTGACTTGGAAGCCGCCGGTATTACCGTCATTCAAGTCGATGAACCAGCTTTAAGAGAAGGTTTACCATTAAGATCTGGTGCTGAAAGATCCGACTACTTGAACTGGGCTGCTCAATCTTTCAGAGTTGCCACTTCTGGTGTTGAAAACTCTACTCAAATCCACTCTCATTTCTGTTACTCCGATTTAGATCCAAACCATATCAAAGCTTTAGATGCTGATGTTGTTTCTATTGAATTCTCCAAAAAGGATGATGCCAACTATATCAGAGAATTCGCCAACTACCCAAATCATATTGGTTTAGGTTTGTTCGATATCCATTCTCCAAGAGTTCCATCTAAAGAAGAATTCGTCACCAGAGTTGAAGAAATCTTGAAGGTTTACCAAGCTGAAAAATTCTGGGTTAACCCAGATTGTGGTTTAAAAACCAGAGGATGGCCTGAAGTTAAAGAATCTTTAACCAATATGGTTGAAGCTGCTAAATACTTTAGATCTAAAAACTAAGTTTTGAGATCTTAAAGTTTGCATTATTCAATTCTTCATATTGTTGATGCTGTACTATTACATTTATTCAACATTAATGTAATTTTTCTAATATGTTTTATGTTTATGATTATGATTTGCATTATAATTATTCCATTATGATTTTATTATAATTTTTTTTGTTATTTTAGAGCTATTTCTATAGCTCTCTCTTTTTATATTGTTTTTTATTTCCAATGGATTTTATCTATTGGAAAGGGGATTAAAATTGGGATTTCAACATCGGCTAGTATATACGATAAATATTAATTAATATTTATAAAAAGAACTTGTAGTCACATTTTAAGTATGAGCTTACAATAGCAATTAAATCAAGTACACCGTGGTATAATATCTAAAAGTCAATTCTGATGTAATTATCTATTCTACTGATAAACCCATTCACAATGGATTTATTGTAATATAATAAGCCCCATAGTACTAGAAACATGTTGAAAGCTACAATTGTCACTATTAAATGAATGATGAAAGCTTCTACAGTTAGAATTCGATTGACGCTAAGGGTTGTAATTAGGATTATGTGTAGTTTTGTGCGGTTCGGTTTGTATTTAGGACTATTGGAGGTAGACTTAGGTCTGCATGGGCGTAATTGCCACTGAGCGTTGTATCTTCCTTCTACGCAGTAATCTTGTATAGTGGAAAAATATATATAGTGAGATAATTGCCATCCATATTACATCATGTCCAATCAAGAGAAGATGTATCCAGAGGAGTTGGTCACTCAGTTTATCACTGTCACCAAGTCTACCAAGTACTTGGCAGAACAATATTTAAACAGAAACAATGGGGAATTATTAGATGCAATTGAAGATTTCTATGCTAACAACAACTCAACGCCTTCAAGCGAGGTACCAACTAAAACTAAGAAGAAAGCGTATGTATTAGAATATGGATATGATATATTTATGACTTTTTGATTACTAACATTTAGACCTGGTATTAATACACTCCGTGATTTAAAAGATGATGAAGAGGATGATAAAACCGATACTAACTTCTTTACTGGAGGGGAAAAGTCTGCTTTGCAAGTAGAGGATCCTAATAAAAAGGATAAAAATAAGGAACAATCGTTAATTGATCAGATATTCAAAAAGGCTCAAGAACAAATGACCCAACCTGATGACAGACCATCTGCTCAACATGAATTTGAAGAACCCAAATTCACCGGTACTGGTTTCAAATTGGGGGATGGTACTGAACCTTCGGAATCGTTTGCTGACCCTAATCGTAGAATGCAACGTCCACAAAAAGTCACTCGGGAATTGACTTTCTGGAAACAAGGGTTCACTGTTGGAGACGGACCTTTACATAGATATGATGATCCTGCCAACGAACAAGTATTACAAGAATTAAACCGTGGAAGAGTTCCAGTGTCGTTATTGAATGTTGAGTTTGGTCAAGATGTCGATGTATCAGTAATAAAGAAAAATGATGAAGATTACCAACCAAAGCGTAAATTGGGAGGTTACCATGGTCATGGTCAAAGATTAGGGTCTCCCGTACCGGGCGAGGTTTTAGAAAAAGAACCAGAAGTGCAACCAGATGTACAACCAGAGGTTGTACAAGAGGCTGATAAACCAGTTGAAAGCTCGGGTGACTCTAATGTTCAGATTAGATTTGCTAATGGTAAG
Source organism: Candida sp. Y128-05E (assembly GCA_037042355.1). Taxonomy (NCBI): domain Eukaryota; kingdom Fungi; phylum Ascomycota; class Pichiomycetes; order Serinales; family Debaryomycetaceae; genus Candida; species Candida sp. Y128-05E. The sequence continues at coordinate 11,885 of JAXQKE010000220.1, read as the reverse complement.
AAAACATCACATAAATTCAACTCCACCGATCCGATACTGACAGTTTATGAATTTGTCAGAAGTCACGACTTTAATGAGAACGGTAGACCGTTCAACTTGAGTCACGCCTTCCCAGTAAAACCAATTGAAGATTCTGACGAGGTAACAGTAGCTGATGCTCAATTGAAAAATGCTGTAATTGTTCAAAGATGGAAATAATTAAAAGGGAAAATTAAATAGGGGAAAGGGGAACTCCCCATCTCTACCTTACATACTCATTTATATCTCTGTAATGTATTTATTATAGATCTAAATTATGATTATAGAACTATTTAATTTGTAGTACTAAAATACTGAAAAATTTGTAATGCGATCTGAAAAATCCCATAGTGAAAGATCTTGGTTAATCATAAAAACTTGTACATAAACTCCACCAGGGATATATCTAACCCATATCTGCACATAGAGATACATTCACCACCTATCAATTATTATAATGAAATCAGAGTGAAGAAAATTAGCCATGCTTTCAAGATTACGACCTAGAGGACGAATACGATTTCATCCTACATTTACCAGAAACTTCGTATTGGTCAAGAAACCTGAAATTAAACCAAAAACAAGCAATGTCGATCATTTTACAGAAAATTCCGTTTCACAAGATGAACTTACAAACAATTCAGATTTCTTATCAAATTTTTTAGAATTTGCTGATGAAGATCAGATTAGTTTGAAAAGATACATTCAAGCAAAACCCCAGTTCTATGATTCATGTAATTACTTCAAATTATACCCCAAAGCTACTTATCATGGTTTTCCATCCAAACTACCAGTTCCATCGTTTCAAGATATTCTATATTCTAATGAGAACTCGACACCAACTGCAGGGTCATTTATAGAGTTTGTCGATCCTCTAACCAGTGAAATATCCTTTGGAACCGTTGTTCGAAACACCGGTTCTAAATTCAATGAAAATTACAATAAATTGATTGTATTGAATGTTGCCAATGAGTTGAAACAAGTCTCGGTTGCTAATATTCGATTACATTTTAAAAATGTGATAGACGAAAACTATACCACTGACTTGAAAATCCTCGAAAATAGGTTCAATGAACACTTTGAACCTCGATTGAACCTTGTTCAATATATGAAATCATTTATAAATAAAAGTTGCCTATCCAGCAAGGTTTTGAAAGATCAATTCGATACTATATACGCCCAAAGAGCAAGGTCTCATACACTCACTAGTCTATCAGCTATTCAAATCATTGAATCGTTGGTATTCCCCGAAACTATCGTGAACGATTTGAATGAATCATACTTAAATCAATGTTCAGTATTATTTGCCATGCATTTGAATTTGATCGATTCTCCTAGTTTCGTGGTGCCATTTATGGACTCGACAAATAGTACAAATATCATTGCCAAAAATTGTTCAAATGATTTAGTGAAAAGCTGTACCTATATGATTAACTCGTCGACAAATGCCCAAGCAATCAATAAAATATTGCTCGATTTCCAAAACGAACAGATTCTCAAGAATACGAATCAGTTTATGAATCAGTTATACCAACAGCAAACTTCTTTACATCCAAAATCGTTTGACGATCTCACTCATTATTTCAATATCTGGGAGGGAAGACACTACAAACATGTAATTGACGCAATTAAGTTTGCCATTGTTCATCCACACAAAAAATTGGTGGAGGGTTTACATAAACTTGATCTTTTCAAGCAATTTCCCCGATTAACATCCGATGAATTATTCTCCATACTTGAAGATTTAAAAATTTACAACAATCAAAAATGCCCGGCAACTGATATTTACTTATCGGCAAATATTGTTGGGCGGCCTTCGTTAGATAAGTTAGCTGTCAATTCCCATCGAGGCATGACGTCGAATATCGATTCTGATTTCCTACATTCATCTAAATTGCAAGATAAATTCCCCCATTTACGAAATTCAAAGCAGTATTATGTCGAACATGTTATATACGGTATTCCCTATTCTACAAGCTTGTCGAAAGCTAAAGGAAGTGAATCATATTTGGCTATTTCATTGGAGAAAATCAACGCTCGAAGATACACAATCAATGTCCACATTCCCGATGTCATGTCGAAATTACCCCCGAATAGTGACTTGTTCAATGCGATTATGACTAAAAACTTCAAAGCGATTACGAATTTGATTAACTTTTCATCAGTAAATAACTTTTTTGGACCTAAATTGTTGAACCAAATAAAATTTGCCAGTCAGGCTTCGAAAAAGATTGAACTGGAGTGGATTCAAGTGGGTGATATGACTTTAGCAAACCCATCTAGGGAAAAATATAGCGACACGACATGTCTCACGTTATCTTTAACCTACGACACTTATGAATCGAATCCATTGGCCAAGTTGCCCCAAAAGGTGAAATTTTCATTTGATTCATTAGGATCAGTGAAGATCAAAAATTTATCTTGGAAGGATTTGGAAGATTGTCTTGAAGGGAAACTTGAATCGTCACCATTTAAATTATTCAACAGACGCCCAGAACCGTCCGGCGAAGCCCCGCTTCTAAGTGATCACGATTGTCATAATATCAGATTCATATATAGTGTGATGCAAAGCCATTTAAAACTTAGAAATGACAATGGTGCTTCGATTTTACAAAACGAGATGAGTTCAACCAACGCTACTGACCTTCAAAAAGAAGTATCATACCTTCATGAAAACACCAATCACGAACAGGTTGTAACTAGTATCAAAAGAAATAATTATGGTGATAATTTTACCAAGGCTAAATTTTTCATTAATGAATTGGATAAGTTTGTTGGTAATGCCACCGCCAACTATTGTTTTGAAAATGACATTCCAATTTTTACTCATAGCCAAGCATTATCACCAAATAAACATGATGAAGCGGTTTCGATATCGCATAATAATATAATGCTACCACGATATCATGCTAGTGATTATTCACAAACATTACTTTCACGAGATGCCCAGCGGTATGTCTCGTTACCAGCTTCAATAGTTGGTAAACACTTCATGGCATCACCAACTATTGGCGTTTATGGTGAGCCAAATGTATTGGAAGGAATGAACCATGGATATGTCAAAATGTTAGATGTGGTAACTGATTGTGAATCGTTAATAAACCAATTACAAATATTAAACCACATTCAATTACTAGCATTTAACGAATATTGTTTAAACTCACAAAATCAACTAGATGTCATTACACGATTCAGTAATTTGAAGAGCCATGGGTATAACATCAATGGACCTTTCAATGGCCAAACATTAACTAACCAAATCTCCAACATCACCAATGCCGATAACGTCAATCAATACCTTGGAACAGGAATGAAACGATACTGGACATTAAAAATGATGGAACTAGGTTTATTAACTTCAGTCCAAGAAGCCACGACAACTTACGATTGCACAATCACCCACATAGGAGAGAAGGTACCAGACTTGAAGATCCGATTATGTTCTGCCTACTGTGGAGTGTTACAACTAGAAATCCAAGTCGCAATTGATATTGATGAAACTTTCAACATTGGAACCACGATTTCTTGTGATAAAATTATCTACTTAAACCCAGTTAAAGGGCATTGCATTTTACGACCAGCCTACACCTTGTAATATAGATAGATATAGCATATAACATGTAATATACTTGCCATTAATAAAACATCCCAACCTCAAGCCAAATTTTTCACTTCCCTGTACACTGAAAAATTTGAAAAATTGACTCACAATGGATTGGTATAATAGTTAAGACTAGAATCAATTACTTCAGAACAGATAGATAATGAGTGTATGTACTTATATTATGAGGGATAATTATAGAGATGATATATACTAACAGTATAGGGCAAGATTCAACCTTCTTTCGAGGCATTAAAGACAATTGTTGCAGGTAATGAAGGTTTGTCAGATAAACCAAACTTGTATCCGATTTACAAATATGTCATGAGTGACGATTTAACTATCCACAATGCATACTTGAGGTTAGCCAAGTTGAACGATTCCAAGAGAGGGCCATCGTTTTTATTTGAATCGTCTGTGAAAGGTGATACTGTTGATAGATATTCGTTTATTGGGATCAACCCCAAGAAAATCATAAGGACCGGGGACAAGGCAGAGTTATTTGATGAGAAATATGTCAATGTTGACCCTATAACGATTTTGGAACAAGAAATCAAACAATACAAACAAGCTCAGATGCCAGGATTACCTAAATTCTCAGGAGGTGCCACCGGTTATATCTCCTATGATTGTATTAAATACTTCGAACCTAAGACCAAGAGAGATTTAAAAGATACTTTGAATTTACCTGAAGCAGTGTTAATGTTTTGTGACTTGGTCGTCGCTTTTGATCATGTTTATCAAAGATTTCAAATTATCAATAATGTTGGGGTTGATAATTTGGAAGAAAATTATCAAGATGCGATTAAACAGATTGATGAAGTTGTTACAATTTTAACAGATCAATCTATCACTTTTGATGAGATAAATCCAGTGCAACCACCAATAAAACAAAACCAAACTTTCACATCAAACATTGGTCAAGAGGGGTATGAAGCACACGTAACTACTTTAAAAAAACACATTCTTAAAGGTGACATTATCCAAGCAGTTCCCTCGCAAAGAGTCGCCAGACCCACCTCCCTCCACCCGTTCAATATCTACCGTCATTTGAGATCGGTCAACCCATCGCCATATTTATTCTATATTGATCTTATTGATTTCCAAATAATTGGTGCATCTCCAGAATTACTAGTCCAATCCGATATTAATGACAAGGTTATCACTCATCCTATTGCTGGGACTATTGAAAGAGGAAAAACCAAGGAAATCGACGAAGAGAATGCCAATATCTTGCGTGCTTCATTGAAAGACCGTGCCGAACATATCATGTTGGTGGACTTAGCTAGAAACGATATCAACCGTGTATGTCAACCAAAAACCACCAACGTCGATCGATTATTGACTATAGAAAGATTTTCTCACGTCATGCACTTGGTATCACAAGTAAGTGGTACCTTAAGACTGGACAAAACGAGATTCGACGCATTCAGATCTATCTTTCCTGCTGGTACTGTCTCGGGTGCACCTAAAGTGAGGGCGATGGAGTTGATTGCTGAATTGGAAGCCGAGAAAAGAGGTGTGTATGCTGGTGCAGTTGGCCATTGGGGGTATGATGGAAAAACCATGGACACCTGTATTGCCTTGAGAACTATGGTTTACAAAGATGGTGTGGCTTATTTACAAGCAGGTGGGGGTATTGTTTTTGATTCCGATGAGTATGATGAATACGTAGAAACCATGAACAAAATGAAAGCCAACAATAATACCATTGTGCAAGCAGAGAACATCTGGACTGAAAAGGTTGGTAAAGAAGAATAAACTTAAATATCGATCTCATCCATCTCACTATATATAGATTTGTACCCATAAACGCTAAAATGGTCATTTTACCTCCAAATTCTCTGTAATTTGGCCAGTATCTTACTTTGTAGTGAACTACCACCCTCTCTCCCTCTCTCCCTCTCTTTGTTCATCTGTTGTTGTTTTATCAGTTGTTCACTTTCTGCTCATGTGACTTGTTGAATTTCGCATTTCGAAATTCGACGATGATCATCACCAACAACAGTACGAGGAAGCAGTAGCACCCAACACTACACACAGAGAGTTCAAGTGGTATATGATATGAGCGATACGCTAGATGTTCAGCCAGATGGCGATACAGGTAGCATTCCAGGAACAGCTGCAAATGGGGCCAAGACATTTAGTAGGACACCTACGTCTTGGGATGCCGAAGACGATGTATTGTTGATGCATTTGAAAGACCAACAGAAGTTGGGGTGGAAAGAAATCGCCAGTCATTTCAATAATAGAACCCCGAACGCCTGTCAGTTCAGATGGAGAAGATTGAAATCGGGGAATTTAAAGAATCCCCCCAAATCAGCAGCGGCTTTAGGGACACTGATACCTAAGAGCAATCCTAATGAACAGGATTCCTTTGGGAACCCTTTAAAGCAAAAACAACCAAAAAAATTACCAGTAAAAAAGGAAACTACCGGTTTCGCAGGCACTTATTCACCCATATCGAATGTTCTGTTCACAGGGTATGACAATAGTATATCCAATGCTTTAGCTGGATTAAACGCATTGTCGAATTCGTCTTCACTATTAGCGAGCCCAGTATCGAGTTTTCAGGGAACTACTCAAATCAAAACAACTAATGATATGAGCAATCCGTCGACGCCTCAAATCAATTCACCCAGTCTAATTCTGGCCACGACGCAAGATGGAAACCATTCAGATGATAACGTCCCCTTGGATCCGCAGCATCATCAAAATGCTGCTGCAAATTCAGGAGGAGGCTACTATGTTGATATTTCAATCGACCCCACGTCAAACTTACCTCACAATCTACCCCATCCCCAAACACCTTCATCCCTCCCTCCCAGAGACTCGTCTTATGGACCCAATGCTGGACCAGGTCAGCTACCAAATTTCCATAATAACTCAATCATCCAAATCAGATTCGATGATAGGGCGTCAGTCTCGTCCAATCGAGGAGACTCCGTTTCGTCATTACCGTCCAAATCAATGAATATCCCCCATCATCAACTGAATAGTAATGCCTTGGCGCATTTACCAATTTTATTTGGTAATAATAGTGTTAGCGGACCATCGAGAAATTCAAGTATAAGTGGAGCAACTGGGATCCAACATTCAACCACAGTAACCAGTTTAAGGAACGGCAGTATTGCCGGCCCTTCACTGGGGTATTATAGTAGATCTGGATCTGTTGTTATTCCTTATAACGCTGATAAGAAAGAGTCAGATGTAGTTGCTGAGACAACTCCAGAGAAAAAACCTGAAACTACCGCTAGCACTACCAAAAGTAAAATCAAATCTAATTCATACAATTTCCAGCATCGGAAATATAAAGAGGACAAGGAAAAAGAGAAGGATAAACCAAGTATGCCTGTTTTCAAGTTACCCTGGACTATGGAAGAGGACGAGTTGTTAATTAATCGAAGAAACCGAGAGTTATCATTTGCCGAATTGTCAATATTATTACCGCAAAGAACCGAAGGGGAAATCTGGTCGAGAATAGATTATTTGGAGAAATTGAAGAATGGCCATCGAGCGCTGACCAGCCGTGATCGAAGAAGGCGACTATCATCTATAGGATTAGACGACGTCGACGACTTCTATGACGATGTTATTGGCGGCATTGATGTCAGTGATGATGACGATGATGTTGATGTTGACGACGAAGAACATGATGTTTTGGTTGATGTCGATGATAGTATAAGTAACCATCGTCGACGTCGGAAAAGACGTACAAGCTCTGCTGTTAATCCATTGGCTGTCAGTGATTCAATCAGAAGGAGATTGAGGTAAAATTTTACATATATATATGTAAATTAATTTATTATGTACAAATTATAAATATAAATACTAATATAACTTTAAACTACTGGTGATCTGATCCAATACTTGCTTTGGAGCAGGACCTAAGCCCAACACAGTAGCACTACCAGCAGCAATTTGGGTTCTACCAGCATCGTGAACTATATAAGCATTTACTCCTAGGGACATTGCTTGAGCAAAGAGCAAATCCATTTCTTCTTGATTAGGGACCTGTAAAGTGATTTTGGCTTGGCCATTACCGTACTCCCATCTCTTGACCATTTCGGGGTTATAGGCATCGGAATCCTGATTAGTGATTTTCTTATATAAAGCTAATGTAGCGTGTGAACATTGAGCAGCAGCTTTACCTTTACCCATTTTCAAATCCTGACGTACGACAAGAGTCATTCGTACTTCACCTGGTACCTCATTCAACGGAGTTGAATCTATATCTACACCTTCATCTTCACTTTCGTCAGAATAGACAGAATCGTCATCATCATCCAATTTTCTTGATTTCAGCTTGCAATTGGATGTAAACTGGTGGAGTAAGTACCCTGTAGCAAAGGAGACTAACCCTACTGATAATAACTGGAAGTTAGTTTGAGCCATTTAGTTATACTAGTATTTAGCTATATAAATTTGAAATGCGCAGAGCAATGCAAAGATTATGTTAGGGAAATCAAATGGAACAGATTTAAAGATTATCTTCAGTAGAATATGTAGTGTAGAAGGATTATTATCTATTCAGTTGATATGTAATTATCATGTAATCTTTACAAAAGATTCTTTTATATTCAATCCAATATCAGAAAATAGGAATATCTGATTGACTACAGATAATGATGAATTACCACATTTGAAATTAGATAAATACTAGAAATAAATTATTCTAGATTAAACAATAAAGTGGTAATACTCCAACGGTGCTATACTTATTAATTATCTGAGAATTAAATGTGAATTAGAATTCACCACAACAAACAAAGATGAAAATTATCAACATTGTTAATTAGAAAATCTTTAAAATCTCAAATTTTAAACTAACCATAAAGTTTAGACATCCTATGCCTTAACTAAAGTTGTTTGAAATTATCAATTGTATCTACAGAAACTAGTCTCCTCTTGAGGTTATCTACTTTTTTTAATTAGTTCATTTTCCATCCCAGTTTCTTTCGGTGTCTTCGAAATTAGTTTGGGTGCGAAAAGAACCTGGTAAAGAAACTGGTAAATTTACTAACAGTATAACTTATATTCATCCAATTTAAACAAATATACTAGTCTCATAGTGAGCTATATACTATTTTCATTTGATATTTCATAGAGATATTCATCAGAGTTTGTATTTATTTGCATTGTTACTTTTCTAGGGCTATTTGCATACTTAATAGAATTTTATTAGATGCAAAATCTCCAGATGCCATCAAGGTTTGGTTGATATATTCATTTACCACAAGAGCATTGCAAATATTACCCAAAGCTCGTCATCATGGAGGATATATTCTATCAATAGGTGATTCATGTTTAGGAAACAAACTATGGTTATTAGCCATCTCACCACTAGAGCCTGCAGGTGTACTTTATATATAGATGTTGTTAATGTCAGATAGGCATTTCAATTTGGATAAATATAACGATAAATAAATTGATCGTGAATGTTTTGCATCTTGATTTTTTATCATCTAAGCCAATACCTTCTTCTTTTTCTTTAATTTCGTTTTCAGCTTATCTTTCTTTTTTTCAACTTTACTGGAATAGTTACGCCAGCTTTGTACTCTCTCGTCACGATCGTCTTCCCATTTTGCCTCCATTTTCCGCTTAATGCCCCTTTGGGTGAGCGCCGATTTCACTTCCGCATCTCGTTGCTGGTCCTCCCGTTGTTGGTACATCTTTTCGATTTCCTGTTGTTTCATTTCTTGTTGCAAAATCTTTTCAACTTTTGCTCTTATTCCCCGATTTATTCCATCATTCCAATCGGAAATTATCTCATTTTCTTGGTTAACATCATTATATATAGCAATCAACCTTTCCTTCTCTTGAAACAACACTTTATTCTCACTCTCTTCAGTTGTAGATAGTACTTGTTCTGCCTTCTTCAAGCGATTGAAAGCAGTGGGTGCCAACGGATTTGTCGTTTTATCGGGGTGTATTAACAATGCCTTCCTCCTATAAATATTCTTCACCAGTTTAAGTATCGCTTCCTCGTCCATTCCCAATGGGTTTATCATCAATAACCCAAAATAATCATATTCATTCCCAGCCAAAATCCTATCAATCTCTTTATCCCTTGTCAATTGTGATTCCTCTGCTTTCAATATCCTTTCCAAATCATCAGCCATTGTATATTAGTTTTTAGTTTTAGTTGATTAAAATGTAATGTAACATTTTTCAATGGCTAGGAATTTTTCACTAACTATTTGATTGATCTTTATGATAAGAAAAGCAATGAGCTCAGGAACCAAATGGAAACCAAGGTATTTCGATATAGGAGTCAACTTCTCTGATGCTATGTTTCAAGGATGCTACAATGGAAAATCCAGACATTCCCCTGACGTTGATAAGGTGATTGAACGGGCCCATGTATTTAATGTGAACAAAATGTTGATTACAGCGTCAACGATTAAAGAGAGCAAGGACCATTTCAGTCTTTGTCAAGATTTCCCCCAACAATTCTATTCCACTGCTGGTGTCCATCCATGTTCGGTTGCTAATGAATTTTATGTTAAAAATGATGAAGGGTACAGTGAAGAGTTACGCCCTGATGTTGAGGAAAAATTGGCGGAATTGAAAGATATTATTGAAAGTGGTGTTTCCCAAGGGTTTGTTAAAGCGTTTGGAGAAATCGGACTTGATTATGACCGTTTTCATTATTCGAGTAAAAATCAACAAATTACCATGTTTTCAAAACAATTGGAACTTATTGCTGAGTTGAAACATTTGCAATTGCCGTTGTTCTTACATATGAGATCGGCTTGCGCTGACTTTGTGGATATCATTAAACCGTTTATTGAAAATGGCTCCATCGTCAAGGGCAATGGTGTGGTACACTCGTTTACAGGTACTCAAGAGGAACTAGACCAATTGATCGAGTTGGGCTTCTATATAAGTGTCAACGGATGTTCTTTGCGAGAGGAAGCTAGCTTGCCAGTGGCAGCAAGAATACCAAAAGAAAAGTTAATGATTGAAACCGACGCCCCTTGGTGTGAAGTCAAGCGAACTCATGCCAGTTATAAATATCTTACACCATATCCCAATAAATTCTACCCATTGGTAGACAAAACACAACTTGAAACTTTCGAAAAGGAAGATACAGAATCGTTAAATGGGAAGAAGAAGCAAAATAATAGCGGTAAGAAGAATGCCGCTCCTACTTACCATGAATTCTTACCATATCCGTCGATCAAAAAGGAGAATTTCGAAAAACATTTAAGTAAAACAGAATTGAAATTGAAAGAATTCCAAGATCCCGATTCTATAGATAATGAAATTGGTGAATTTGCCCATCCACTAGTCAAATCAAGGAACGAACCCGTTTTCGTGGGTTTGGTTGCCGAAATAATGTGTGGGTTATACGGTCTCTCCGACGAAAAGGACATTGAAGACTTAATTGACCAGGTCTACGAAAATTCTTGCAAATTATTTAAGGTATGATTACCCGAATTTATTATACAGATACTAATATACATATGGCATTGCCTCAAGAAGTCCTAGTTGACCGTCGTGTTGCTCTTGAAATAGGTTCTGATGTTGTAATTCGCTGCCTCAATCTTGTCCCGACAAATTCCTGATTTGCTGACTTGGGTTGATCATTATATGTGTCTTTTGATCTTCCTCGTCTGGTTACTGGTAGCGAATTATATCTCCTTCGTGTACGTATAATTTCATCTTCATCATCCACCTGATTTTCTTCGAATTCAATCTCTTCCTCATCGTCTTCGTCATCATAAGTGACAACTTCATCCTCGTCATCCTCAACAACTATATCATCGATCACTTCATCTTCCTCGACTTCATCCTCGAGCTCCATTCCTTCAACATATTCCTCTGACTCTTCGTCGACGTTGCCAATATCGAGATCTCCTTCTATTTCAAATTCGTCCAACGCGTCTTCTGCTATTGGAGTCTCAACTCGATTAGATTGTCTAATTTCTTCTGTTTGTGTTATTGGTCGATTCTTTTTGATTTCAAATTGAACGCCAGGATAACATACAACATAATCATCAAGGGTTGCCGTTTCGTCAGATTGTTCGGTTTGATCCATTTCTCGATATGCCTCAATTTCTTTATGAGCCTCCTCATCTATTGTATATGGATTATTGATATCGTCCTTCATGAAACTGACAATCGATGAGATAGTATTCACTGTGGTTGATCCTGATTTTGACATTGGCAATAATTGGGGAGCAGAATTTATCCCCCCTGAAGGACCGAATAACATTGGTTTCCATAACAAGTACGAGGGTTTTAATTTGACATAATTTTT
>JAXQKE010000219.1:0-33484 GCA_037042355.1 Candida sp. Y128-05E | reverse complement strand
TTCCAAACCTATACCTATGGTACTGGCGACACTGGGCAACAAGCCCATAATCAGGAAAGCAATACCAAACACTTGTAATGTTGAGTAGTGTCGTTTTAACTCTTGTTTATAGCCAATAGCAGCTAATAATTCTTCATCGCCAACATTCTCGCTGGGATGGATATGTCTAATTTCTGATCTAGAATTAAGTGCCTCTATATATTCCGACCTAGCAGAAGTAACCGCTGAAAGCAAAGGTGATTTTGTCGGTTTAGTCATTTGGAAAATTGTTTCTCAGTTTCAAACTGATATATTATCTGGTATTTATATCCCCTTACATTGGTTTGCTATGATTGATAACGGTAACCTTAAAAACCTTAGCGGCTATCTTCTACTGGTGGCTTAAAAATGGGGTAGTACAAAATATTCTCTAGCGGGTACGGAGGAGAAAAATCGTCTCCGGATCGAGATCCCGATTCACCATGAAAAGCGCAAGTATATCAATGAACGAATTGATGAGCTTTTAGTATTGATCAAATAGTACAATGACTGCAAAACTACACTAGTGAGAATAGAATAGATATTCGGTTGAACCAAATGATGCAAAAATAAATTTTATTTTTGCAGATGAAACTGTGGGTACTTCGAAATATTGGTTATGTGACTATCCAAGTCTATGGTTGTATATTACTAGACAACTGGTGTAAATGTTTGTGGGGATTACTCCACTTGTAAGTACCGTAATAGAAGTATTGCGTTCGTATTCAAATACTACCAAGCCAACCTAATTCTGAGTATATATCTACTACCACTACTTTATAAAACTACTGACAGATCTATGTAACTGCATGGTGGCTTTTGTCCGTACCATGGCGGTCTGACATATTTCCTGGTTTCCGAAAATAGTGGAGATGGTAACATGCGTATGATGGGGCTAGAAATGTTTTTTGTAATCTTTTGCAATAGAATATTGATTGCTAAAACCAACTAGATACACTCAGATACAATACCAACTACTGTTCACACGCCTACGGGTATTTTTGTAAATTTTATATTAAACAACTAAACAAAATCCCATTTTCACATCAGGTACAAGTATACCATCAATTACATCAACATATTTAGTTAACTAAAATATTCTATAACCATCACATGATGCAATCTTAGCTAGGTTGTGATTTCTCTTGTCTCATTCATGATTATTCGGGGTCATTATCATTAAAGTCTCCGTGTCTCTTTTCATTACAACTTTTCCTTTTCCTTGGCAGGGGTGGTTACTGGCCATTCGTAGGTACCATCGTGAGCAAATTCATAATCGTGATCTTGTAAGAATTTTCTTAAACCCTTTGGACCTTTTGAACCATAAGGATACAATTCTGGAGAAGGACCATTTTCGGCTTCGATGAAGTTTAATAATGGGGTGAACAATTTCCAGGAGACATCCAATTCATCATCTCTGACGAAATTGGAGTGCGAACCCAAGTAACAATCTCTAATCAAGGCTTCATAAGCTTCAGGGATCCAGAAATCGTGCGAGTATCTGGTAGCATAGGTCAAATCCAAGTCGGTTAAATTGGTTTTGGTGGAAATACCGGGGATTTTACTGTTAATCTTCAAGTAGACAGCTTCATTTGGTTGGACTCTGATAACCAATTCGTTTCTTTGGATTTCCTTGAACATACCTTTGGCGACAGGTTTGTATTGGATTCTAATTTCAACCTTGGATTCGTCTAAAGCTTTACCGGCTCTCATGACAATTGGAACACCTTCCCAACGTTCATTGTGGATTTCTAAACCAATAGCGGCGTAAGTAACGGCTCTAGATTTTTTGTCGACAGTGTCGTCATCCAAATACCCAGGTTCTTTACCATCTTCTGATTTGGTGTATTGTCCGAGTAACATATTGGAGGTATCAATGTCACCAACCGCTTTCAAAACCTTAACTTTTTCGTCTCTAATAGCTTCAGGGTCAAAAGACACTGGTCTTTCCATAGTTAACAAAGTTAAAACTTGTAATAAATGGTTTTGCATGACATCTCTGATGATACCGATATTATCGAAATAACCACCTCTACCTTGAGTACCGAAACTTTCCTTAAATGAAATTTGAATAGATTTGATATGTTTATGGTTCCAAGTACCATTGAAGAATTCATTACCAAAACGTAAAACTAATAAATTCTTTACCATTTCTTTACCTAAATAATGATCAATACGGTAAATTTCATCTTCATTGAAAAGAGGGGCCAATTTCTTTTGTAATTCCTGGGCCGATTCCAAATCATGGCCAAATGGTTTTTCAATAATAACACGCATGATTGGTACATTTTCAGGATCTTTAGGAGAACCATCCTGGTTCAAACCTGCAGGGTAACAATTTTCCTTCAATTTTTCGGCTACAGAGGTGAAAACAGTTGGAGGTAATGCGAGGTAGAAAATACGGTGGGCTTCACCATGTTCTTGTTCATATTTAACCAATTTTTCATCTAATTTCTGGTAATCTTCACTCTTGTCGTATTGACCGTGGTGATAACTACACAAACTTAAAAATTTAGCTTTTTGTTCGTCGGTACCGCCTTTAAAATGTTCAGAAATACGTTTCTTGAAATCATCTTCTTTCAAGTCAGATCTGGCATAACCAATGATTTGAATAGTATCTGGTAATTCACCTTCTCTGAACAAACCAAATAAGGCAGGGAATGTCTTTTTTTTAGCCAAGTCACCTGAGGCACCAAAGATAACGATGGAAGTGTATTTCCCACAAGAAACGTAAGCCATTGTAATACAATTGAGTTAAAAGTAAGAAGAGCAAAGGGAGATTGAAATTATATAAAGGGGAGATTTGAAATGTTCGCCCCTTCACGTGATTATTAATACAATCGGTTGAATGTGTTCCAATATCACGTGGAATTGGATCAAAGGAAGGTAGATTGGTTCCGGTTCTTTCGGTTGATAAGAAACGACTATTTAATATGTTTATTAACCGTATATATACTTTCAATTATGTTTAGTCTAATGAATTGAATTCTACATAAACCTTTTTATCATTAGTAATTTACTCTTGTTCCATTGACAAACATCCCTTTTTTTTTATTTTGCTTGTGATTCTCATTTCCACTGGCTAGTTTTTAGTTTAGCGAGTCGGTCTTGGGGAAGACAGGTGATTATTGATAATGATAAGGATAAGCGGATTATTATGAATCAAATAAAGTTGGGTATATATTTCATCTTAATACTTGATTCCGCTATTCCCGTTATTTGTGGGGTGAACCTTGGGTGGTATTCATGGGGGTAAATATGAATCTGTAATCTTTAAAGTTTGAAATTTTAACCATATAAACCTAGATTTGTAGAACGTATGTTATTACCATGTATGGTTGAAAATCAAATCATGTTAGGTATGTGACTAGTTGGGTCAATTTGTACTCTAAGATTTCTTGTAAATTTATATTGATTAAATAATTAACTATAAAAGTATATATCGGGAACTACTTTCGTGATATAAATATGCTGGTAAATAATCACTTCTCTCAACATTCAAATTATGATAACATATTAGTTAAGATAGTCCCGACTTCGTCGGCACCTCTAATTTCTCCATATAGTGTAACCCAAGTTGATTAATATGAATATAAGGCACCACTGACAATCTAATTGATATGGGTCATCTCCACACGTTTGACATATAAACGCAAAAAGTTCTAGTTGATAATTGGTTATCAGCGCTATCAGTGCTAGCATCTTGTACTCATGTACTCCAATGAAAACAAAACATAAATGTACCACTGTAAAAACTATAATGGTATGTATGTTCGAGATGAAGAAATCATACCATTCGAGTTGGTTTACTGTCCCTTCTACTGTGATATTCATGATTATCGGTAATTTTGATAATATAATTCTATTTGTGTTCAAATGTGGTAAAATTATCGAACACAAAATGAAGGTCAAAAGGAGAAAATTGGCTCTTGCAATAGAGCGTTTCCAAATAAACCTGATATGTTATTTGTAAGTTATTGTAAGTGTTTATACGATTATGTATCGTATATCCAATATAAATTATCTCTAAAAGATTTGTAGAACTAATAACGTGTAAAACTTGGAAGATTACCAAATTCAAGCATGAATAATCTCTTGCGTTACAACTTTACGGAATAACCGGTGGTTTTGTAGCATTCTTAATTGGGAACATGATTCCAATTCTAGATTTTCTTTTAATCTAAACCACCGTAATTTACGTACATCGTGAATCTTAAATGACTAACTGTTTCTTCAATTTTTTGTACGATCAACTGTTAACTGAACATCTAAATAAAATGGTGACTTTATGTGACTTTACCTATCCCCAAGAAGCCGGTTTACAAGGTAGTGTGTCATGTATGGTTGTTACTACTGGTGTGGACAGTTTAATAAACCTGGATGGGTTGGCTTCAAATTCATGGGGGGAGTGGTTGCCTCGTTGGACTGAGATACTAGTGTTGATAACAACAAAGTCATAAATTTAGTCAAATAGAATTATCTATTAATTTCTTAGATCCTCTGCTTAAATAAATTTGAAGTAAAGATAACTTGAGATTGGTAAATTATTTAACGATGGTTTTCTTTTACTATTATACATATATACTGTCTCGAGGCCGCACAGGGCCTTCATTTGCTAGTTGATTCGATTAATTGATCAGTATACTTGGTATCTTCATCGTCTTTGTCCTCCTCCTCATGTTGTTCTTGTTTCTTTTGTTTCTGTTTTTGATCTTCCTCTTCTTCTTCTTCATCGCCAATCTTGAACATCTCACCCTCTTCTTGATATTCAGGTAAGGATTCGGCATTGAATTCATCATAAAGTCTTTCTTGCGCTTGCTCGGCAGCATCGTCATGCCTTACTCGAGCTAAGTCCATAGAATCATGTGAATCAGTGTCACTATCGGTATAATCTTCTCCAGGAATAATATCAAATTCATAATCATCACGTCTTCTCTTTCTTCTACCCGATCCTGGTGATTTATGATATTTCATATATATAATCACGACAACAAAACCTAGGATTGCCAACGCCATGAAATATTGTCCGGCGTGGTCCAGGGTTGACTGTTTATTTTTGCCGTCTTCATCTTCATCTTGTTCAGGGTCGTCAGTCTCGGTGGCATTGGAACCTGGCGCGGTGGTAGTGGTGGCGACTTCGGTGGTTTCTGGTAAATCTTGAGTTTTAGTAATTTCTGGTTTCGATTCTTCAGTAGTTTCTGGCTTTGGTTCTTCAGTGGTTTCCGGTTTCGATTCCTCGGTAGTTTCTGGCTTTGGTTCTTCAGTAGTTTGTGGTTTATCTTCCGGTTCAGTTACCTCTGGTTGACTCTCTAATCTTTCCCTTCTCACTTGAGCATAATCTTTATCCAAATCATAAACTTCAGCCTTCTCGGCATCTATAGATTCACCGAAAAACCTTAATTGCCAATTTTCAAATACTATAGTATTTTCTTTGGATTCATCACCAAATACTTCCAATTTCCAATCTCCTTCCCCACTTTCTCCCCAATGAGCTACCGACATGAATGTCCAATTGGAAAAACCTCTACCGGAAGTATCTCGGGGTCTGAATGTTGCTAAATTGGAAATGGTACCTTTGGGACTAATTAATCTCACTCCAACTGCACCTCGATTAGTAGCCTTAATGTTCACAACTACTGTAACATGTTCAACCCTCTCAACATTCATGATGTCTAAATGGTCTTTGGTGATTGTCAATGTATGGGTCGAAATATTTTCATCACGTTTAGTTTGCGCCGGTTTGATATTCAAAGTATCTTTAACATCCAAAACATCACTATAGTACCAAGCTTGTGGTTTAACATTTTTCCAGTCTTTACCAAAATGGGCCATTTCATAAGCATCGATTTTACCATAACCGTATTTATGAGAATACTTTCTATCCATTCCATTTACTTGATAATCGCCATCATCTTCATTCACCGGGACACTCGATAACATTGCAACGTATTGCAAGTCTCTCCAAGTCAATTCTGGATTAGCTTGTAGCACAAGGGTAAACACACCAGCTGCTAATGGAGCTGCCGCCGACGTACCTCCATGACTGGTACTGCATTTATTTTTGATATCGGTAGTGTGAATATGTTCTTTGGACCCACTTGAATAAGTGACCACCATGACAGCAGAGCACGCTTCGGCGTAGGATGGATGTAAACCTTGATGGTCGATAGCACCAATAGTGATTGAATAAATGGAATTAGTGTAACCATCGAAATTACAAGAATCTTGCAGTCTAGCACCGTTACCACTGGCGAAAACATAAATACTACCTTTATTTTTCCTCCCTTCTTGCACACCTTTAATCATGGCTTTCTTGACCACTTTATCGGGTTCACTCAAAGTTCTACCATCATCGGTAGGACCCCACGAACAGGAATAGATATCATTAACGTCCAAACCATAAATCATGGCTTGGGCTTCAATTTCTGAGGTGATTCTGCCTGACAAGATTCTTATACCGGCTACAGAAGAGTCATAGGCTACACCTACCCCACAAACATCGTTTTTGACAGCGGCGATTTCACCAGCGCATCGAGTACCGTGGTAATCATCAAACAACCTCGGCAAAGGCAAATTGCCGTTATCATTGAAATCCCACGAGCCTTTAGCGTTGAAATTATCTTTCAAATCGGGCGAATTGGCATCGAGACCATCGTCGACAATGGCAGCCGTGATTCCCTTACCGGTGATTCCTTCGTACCATAATCCCGTAACATTGACGTCATTTCCGGGATAATTAGTATTGATCAAATGCCATTGTTCAATAAACATGGGATCATTGATTCCCAATTTGTCCGCCGCCTCTTTAATAGGCTGTTGCGAAGAATCAACTATATCCAACCTTTTGATATAATCATCATCATAAGGTATTGGCATACGTTTTTTCAATTCTTTGGGAGGTAACAAGTGTATCGATTTCAAATCTTGATTTGAAATCAAGTTTAATGATTCTTCATTTCTTTTCAATAACTTATACTCATTTGAATTGTAATTACCTAACCATTCATTATCCGTGTGAGATTTATCGATCGAAAACACAAAGTGGTTATCAATTTGAGATTGATATTCAAAGGTATAATCTGGATAAGTTTCAATAAAGTCGTACAATGGTTTATTAGTAGCATCTGTATTCAACTCAACAAGAAAGTAATTTTTGTTAGCATAGTCCAAAGCATATGATAAATGTAGCAATATTAATAAATAAATAATCTTCTTAAACATAGTGGATAGTACTCATGTAGTTTAAAAGTGTCTAGATCTAATTTATACTACCACAGAACAAGAAACTATAGTATAACAAGTGTTTATTATGGATAGATTTTTCAAGGTTTTTTTGGGGCATGCGTGTTAATTCGGTTGACGTCCAAATGGAGTAATAGAATGAGTAAATGGGGAATATATGTAGAAAAGAAGGTGTTTATTAGTAGGGAGTTATGAGGGATGAGTTGTAGAGAGTAGGTGGGATGTATATGCCAATTTTGGTTTTAATTGACCCTGTATTAATGAATCCCACGAATGTACGTCATTTCTCTTGGATTACTGGGGGAACTGACAAAAATGTCATATCATCTTCTACTATATTAACTAGTATACAAAGAAGCCAAATCCCATTCTTTGATTGTAGTCCATTAGTCGTATATCGTTGTAATCTCGCTCCTTGTCAGAAGAAAATCTACGCTTTGTGGTTGTAAATCATCAACAACCTTAAAGTATGGTTATAAGGGTTAGATTTCAGATGCGGTAAGGTTCGTCTCTACAACTTACTTTTCTGACAACAAAGACGCTCTATACATGTTCTTTACCGATTGTAAGTTTATTGATCTAAATTTGCAACCTTTGGTATGTTTTGGTTGCAAATCCTGTAAATTTCGAAAAGTCGATATTTCCAATGAGGAGTTAAGGTATATAGAGGTAAATAGAATTGCTAATTGTTAAACATTATAAATCATACTCTCGATCTACACAATTGTTTTTATTGAAGTCTGTCTAACTTTGCTATTGCTATGGCTCTTGTACGCGCCCCGATTTTTCATTCACGCTAGTAGTAAAATATCACTTTCTTAATATATCGATAATGCTAGGTACAACACGTAGGGTATTATCCTTGGTAGTGATACTGAACATGGCTCTTGCTATGGAGATGATGAATCCCGACGAAAGACCCGAGTTTCATCCGGTGAACCCTGGATCGAAAACCTTCCATTGGTTATTGACATTATTTTTGTTATTCTTGTTACCTTCAATATCGAGTGTAATGGCATTAGCTAATAACTTCAAGCTTAGTATGATGCTACAGATGGTCTCCACCGGTTATTCGGTGTTTGAGACGTTATTTTTAAGATTCCCCGATAGTAACAATCATGAAAATTCTACCTCATACTATACATCCTGGATCTTATCTATTATTGGTGGGGTTATAGTATTTCTAGGTTTGGTTAATAATGGATCTCAAATGATTAAACTAGAATCTAACAATTATTTGATCAAATTATATAAGACTTTATCATGTTTAGTAGTTATCGTTGGTTGGGTGAGAACTTGCCTCGCAGTGGTGGCATTATTCGGCTTTTGTTATGGAAAACATACTGGTCAGTGTATAGCCCATGGGATTATGGGTACTGCATTCATTGGGTATTCATTCGTGTTATCATTACTATTGCTTATGCCTTGGCTCAGAAAAGCGCAGTTGAATAACCCCGAAGGCAAGTTCACTTGTCAGGAATTTTATGATTCTACCGTTATCATGGTTTGGGGGATAGTTAACACTTTTACTGAACATCGTTGGGGTAAAGAAGCGTGGTCAATGGGTGATTACCAACACACGGCAATGGGAATTATCTGGTGGTGTGGCGGGTTGTTAGGTATGTGGTTAGCGAGAAACAATAACCGTACATTTGTCCCTGGGTTGATTTTAGTATTCACTGGGTATTCAATGTCACAACATGCCCAGCATTTGGAAATATCAACCAAGATTCATGGAATCTTCGGTATTAGTCTTATGGGTGCAGGTATTTCCAGAATTATCGAAATTGCATTCTTGTTAAGAGATAAATCATGCAGTCCCGATGGGAAAATCTTGTCCTTCCAATACTTCCCCCCATTCTTATTAACATTATCTGGGATATTGTTTATGAGTGCCAATGAAGAACAATTAGTGTTGGTTAATGATTTAGGTAGTGACTCATCGGCATATTTACTAGTGGTAAGTTCCGCTGCATTTATGATCTACTTGTGGTTCCAATTAATGTTGGCATTGTATCTTCATTTAGTTGGGTATGATCAAGATGGTAAATTACTGGAAACCACTTATCACCCAATCAATACAGATGCAGAAGAATTTGAATTAGCTGATTTGTCAGATGAAGAACGTTAATAGGAGGTTTAATAAACAGATGTAGAAACAGAAAACTACTTCCTCCACCAATCGTTGGTAGGTTGATGACAATCAACTGCAAAATTGCAGCACTTTGATTACCTGCAGGATTTCGAAAATTATTTTGTCATCACTCTGATTAATAATGGTTCAGTCAGATACTATGATTTACCAACCATGAGTGCCATATTGTCTGCAGATGACTTGAACGATTTCATATCGCCTGGTTTGGCATGTATTAAGCCCATCAAACCAAATACAGGTTCAGAACCAAGTAATTTGAATGAAAACGGAGAGGTAGAAATACAAATCGATGATAAAGGACGGCCTTTGGAAATATCGAAAATAGATGGGAAACTTCAAGAGTTGAGCCCGGCCCAGATAAACTTATCCGATTGTTTGGCATGTGCTGGATGTATAACCTCGGCTGAAGAAATATTGGTGGCACAACATTCGCATGAAGAATTGATCAAAGCGTTGACCAAACGAGATAAAACGTTTGTGGTTAGTGTATCTCACCAGTCTAGGTCAAGTTTGGCCACTGCGTTCAATATATCTGTTGCCAAAGTCGACAAGTTACTAATAAATTTATTCATTAATCAAATGGGTTTCAAGTACATTGTGGGGACCAGTTTGGGTAGGAAATTGTCGTTAATCAAAGGTTCTGAAGAGATTATTGCCCGAAAAGAACAAAATACAAATGGACCTTTACTTTCGTCTGTATGTCCCGGTTGGGTCTTATATGCTGAGAAAACCCATCCATACATTTTACCCCGATTATCGACAGTAAAGTCACCGCAGCAAATCACAGGATGTATAATGAAAAACTTGGTTACTGAAGATTT
Source organism: Candida sp. Y128-05E (assembly GCA_037042355.1). Taxonomy (NCBI): domain Eukaryota; kingdom Fungi; phylum Ascomycota; class Pichiomycetes; order Serinales; family Debaryomycetaceae; genus Candida; species Candida sp. Y128-05E. The sequence goes on along the minus strand of JAXQKE010000219.1, from coordinate 23,248 downwards.
AAAAATCGATAAGAAGGATATATACCATTTATCAATCATGCCCTGTTTTGATAAGAAATTGGAAAGTGCGAGACCTGAAGGTGATGAATCTGGCGATATTGACGTCGATTGTGTATTGACCGCCAAAGAATTGATCACATTATTGAATCAGTATGATCAATATCAGTTTATGACCCCCACAGATGATTCTGTAGCTGATTATAAACTGGTGGCACCTAAAAACTGGCCATTTGTAGATTTAGCCTGGTCCAATGACTCTGGGTCTTCTTCAGGGGGGTATGGATTGAATTATTTGAAATACTACCAAGATTATTTAATCAAGCACAAAGAACACGACGCTAATCTTTTTAAAATCAATATCGAGCTTGGGAAAAATCAAGATATTTATCAATTAAATCTACAATATAATGAGCAAAATATCGCCAATAGTACCGTCATCAATGGGTTCAAGAATATCCAAAACTTGGTGAGAAAGTTAAAACCGGGGAATAGTGCGATCAAGGCCAATCCATTGGCCGGTAGAAGAAGGGCGAGAAAAGGTGAGAGCACAACCACCACGATCGATGCATCTAAATCGGACTATGTCGAAGTGATGGCATGTCCCAATGGATGTATCAATGGAGGGGGTCAAATAACCCATGGAGATGGCGACGAAAAAGAATGGTTGCAACAAGTGCTTGAGAATTACCAATCTATACCCAGTGTTGATTTATTCAATAACGAAGAAACATTGAAACAAATGAATGACTGGGTTCACCAATTCTCTTCCCAATTTAATATATCTGACCAAAGACTATTCCATACCTGGTTCAAAGAAGTGGAAAAGGAAACTGATCCTAATGCAATAATGGTGGGTGCAAAGTGGTAAAAACTTGTCAACTGGTTGATTAATATATATAGGACATTCATAGACAATAGAGGAAAGTAAACACTACAATTAATTCTTGTCATTATTTAGCCACACGATCTTTAAACATAACGGGATTCCGTAATTGAAACCTACTATAAAAAATCACAGTGAGTATTATCATCAAAATGAGCAATCATTTTTTATTTGGAATTTCCATTTCTAAGCCACTGATCTGAAAAAAGCCCATAATAACCTCTACAAAACCAAAAGTTGTGAGTCCGACACACGTACTATTTATTTGAACTTTGGTCTAACTATAAATACAAGGTTGTTCCATGCATATAATTTCGCAGCAATTCGCTTGTAATTGTGCAGTGAATGAAAAATGACAGAGGAAAGTGGAAGAATAATGTTCAACATGATATAACAATTTAGGAGGTAATTCTCATCCAGCATTATCTATTGTAATACTCTACACCAATACATCTATACACTCTCTGTAGCTTTCTTGTGTTATATTTGCTTGGGGTGGCTTATATTAAAACTGGTAGCGCCCTATACTTGCAATGACCTAAACAATTGGTTTACGCACGCCTTTTATAGGCAATGAAAATAGTTAGGAGGCACCATCAACAGTTTAGCAACAGAGAATATTCATTATATATATCATCTTTAGCACTACTACAACAGTTTATTAGTGTACGTACCACTCACAATTACTTTTTTTAACTTACACTAACTTTTAGTTATGTCAACCCGATTACGAAGTAGAGGAAGTTTCAACTCGTGCTTATTTTTCATCTTTTCCCAATTGGCCCGCTTGGTCCATGGGTTGCCAATTGGTAAGGTCACTGAACATGTCGAGGCTCATAAAGAACCTTTATCTAATGAAGCTTATTCTTATTATTTATTCATGTCTATGGTTTTAGTGCTATCAGGTGGTGTTTTTGCTGGTTTAACTCTTGCTTTAATGGGTCAAGATGAAGTTTACTTGAAAGTTATGGCCACTTCAGGTGAGAAGAAGGAGAGGAAAAATGCTAGAAAAGTTTTAAGCCTAATTGGTAGAGGTAAACATTGGGTTTTGGTCACTCTATTATTATCTAATGTCATTACCAATGAAACGCTTCCAATTGTCTTGGATAGATGTTTCGGTGGTGGGATGTTGGCTGTAGTGGCTTCTACTGCATTAATTGTCATTTTTGGGGAAATCATCCCCCAATCTATTTGTGTTAAGTATGGTGTTCAAGTTGGTGCGTTATTCTCCCCTTTTGTCCTTGCACTTATGTACTTGACTTACCCATTGTCATACCCAATTTCCATATTACTAGATTACATGTTGGGTGAAGATCATGGAACCATGTATAAGAAATCGGGTTTGAAAACTTTGGTTACGTTGCACCGTACCATGGGTGTTGAAAGATTGAATCAAGATGAGGTGACTATTATCTCAGCTGTTTTGGACTTGAAGGAAAAACCTGTCGCCAACATCATGACCCCAATGAACCGTGTGTATACAATGTCGGCAGATACCATTTTGAATGAAAAAACTGTGGAAGAGATCTTCAATGCCGGGTTCTCGCGTATTCCCATTCATTTACCTAACGAACCTATGAATTTCATTGGTATGTTATTGGTTAGAGTCTTGATTAGCTATGATCCGGAAGATTCTTTACCTGTGGCTTCTTTCCCTTTGGCTACTCTCCCCGAAACTGGTTTAGATACGTCTTGTTTAAACATTTTGAATTATTTCCAAGAAGGTAAATCACACATGATTGTCGTTTCCGAAAAACCAGGTGAACCTGAGGGTGCAGTCGGGGTATTAACCTTGGAAGATGTCATTGAAGAATTGATTGGTGAAGAAATTGTCGACGAATCCGATGTTTATATCGATATTAATAAAAACATCAAACGGAAAAACCCAGGACCGTTGTCAAAAAGAAACTTAACTTCTTATTTACATAACTTATACAAAAGTTCAGCATCAAACTCCAAGAGGAATTCGATCGATTCAAATCGCGATCCAAATGTGTTGCATAGTTTGACTTTGAATCAAGGCCATGTTTTACCTACATCAGTCCCTGGATCACCTTCTTTAGGTCCCATCAATGAAGCGACCAACACAAACACAACCAAAGGTTGGAAACCAAAGAACCCCGCTAACAATCCTTTGGAAACCAAGAAAACTTTTGTCACCATCAAACGCCAAAATCCAGATACGTTCAATGCAGTTTTGCCTGGTCCAAGCAGTAGGAATGGTCCAAAGTACCCCGCTATTCATACTTCTGAAGATGGTGCCATTAGGGAAGCTCAAGATAATACCGAATTTGACCTTACCCCGGCCAATTTAGACAATCAATACAATAGTGTGAATAATAGGTATTCCCGGGAAGATTACCATGAAAATGATGATAAACATCGATTAATTGACCAGTCCAGCAATTCCCTCGATATAAATTCTCACCATGGATCTTATCATTCGCATCATCACGAACGTTCTCGTCGAAGCTCTAATCAAACCACCGAACATCAGGAGTCGAGGTCTTACCGTACTGGTGGTATTATTGAATCGGTAGTTAATGTTGATGGTGTCCACAAAATCATTATTGAAAATTTCAGCGATGACGATCATATGAATGAACCCGAACCTATACCGTCGTCACCAGATATGAAAAAGAAGAAAAAGAAGAGTAAGAAGAAGTCGAGTAAGTCTAAAAGTAGTGCCTCTAACTCCGACAGGAAAGAAAGTACTAGTGGAAGTAGTGCTAAGAGTGCTGAAACTAATGAAACTGCTGTTGGTTCTGATAGAATCAGTGTCGTTAGAAGCAATGGTTCCAATCGTTGATTAATCCATTTTATTTAGATTTTTGCATCAATTCCGCTTCTGTTTGTTTATAATTGTTTTTAAATTAGTTCCTCAGATTTATACTGTTTATACATACCATTCAAATGTTCCCCTTTTGTAAAATCACATACTTCATTATAAGAATTTGCAGCCACGAGTATTGCCTAATTAGGCAAAGAGACGTTTTTAACATAACAATTGAATCATTGCCATTGTCAATGGCATAATAACCGTATACTACTTTGGCGACAGCAAGTTTCTCAATTGGGCAACTATTCTATGGTCAAACCTCCATTTCAGATGTTAATTCGCAATCTTGAGTTGATCCCGCCAATTCAAACATGGAGATTACTTGATTACAAAGGTCTTGATGAAATTAAATGACGGTTGTTGTGAACCTACAATTATCTACAATACTTCTATATAGATATCTACAATTCATCCTCATCAACCATTTATTGTTAATTTTCATTGATTCATAAGTGAAGAATGGTTCATTGTAGTTGAAAATTGCTCAAAATTAGTCGTTTCTTTTTGTGCTGCCAGCATCGTAGTTTTGTCGTCCCATTTACACAGATGAGCATGTGTAGGAATGGCTCTTTCTCGAACAAACCGTTGCCGTATTTATCGCCCTAACAAAATCACCCTCGCAAAATTTTTCTTTCCATAAATATATAGTACAATCCAGGTATTGTATTTGCATTTACTTATACAAGTGTTGGTTGAAGGTAGATAATGCCTTTCAAAGGATTGTTTCGGTCATCGAAGGATGAGAAAAGATCACACCGGTCCTTTTTGAAACAGAGGGATGAAGTGATAGCCAACATTCCCCCACAATCAGCAACATTGCCGAGGAAATCTAATTATAATACCACTAAACCTTCACCAGTGGCCAAGGAAGCAAAGTTAGATTATAGACAAACTAAGTATTATGATTCCAAGGATTCCTTAGGTTCGCCACGATATTACTCAGATTCTGATGCATCAAACGACGATCCAATTGAATCAAAATCGAATAAAACCTATAATGATAGTGGTAGAGATACTCCTGACAGTCGTGCTCGACAAGATGCACGGGGTAAACTCGAAGATTCGTTTGCATCAAATGGCTCAAGAGACAATTCACCTTTATACGAGAATTCTCATCAATCCCCTAATAATGGTACCATTTCCTCAAGTATAGCTCATAGAAACGATACAGATACAACGTCTCATGATTCCGCAAGTTTCCATTCCACTAATGATAGAGACACTCTGAATATTGACCCATCCAGTATAGCCGCTTACGTCAATAGCCGAGATGATACATCTAGTATATGCGATAATGATAATTACGACACCGACGCTTCAAAAGACGATTACAATACTTCGAAAAAGAACAATATTGTCAAAGAGGATACCAATGATAGTGATTATTCAAATTCCGATTACTCAGATCATAAAGAATCTGATAAGAATTATTATGATAAAAAGAATTCACCGGTCAACACTAGTGACACCAATACACCGTCTTCTCAACAAAGTCCTACTGATAGACTGGATTTTTCACCCAAGAAATCCGGGAGTATTCTTCTCAAATCTCATCAAAGGAATATTAGTACCAGTTCGGTACCACTCAAAAAAGATGCATCATCATTAAGTTTGAAACGGTTTTTGAAAAAAATCGTGAAAGATAAATCATCATTATCACAATCATCAGAATTATTCATAAAATATGGCTCGGTGGGCAGATTACTAGGCACGGGTGCTTCGGGTTCTGTGAGTCTTGTTACGTCAAATGTAGACGGTAACATTTACGCCGTGAAAAAGTTTAGACCAAAATTAGTCGCAGAATCGGAAACTGACTACAAGACTAAAGTCAGAAATGAATACAAAATTGGGAAATTATTAAATCATGAAAACCTTATTTTCACCAAAGAACTCATCAAAGATTATCCTAATAAATCAAGAATTTCAAATAATGATGCCGAGTTTTATATTGTTATGGAATATTGCCCTTATGATTTCTTCAATTTAGTCATGTCAGGTTTAATGGAACAAAATGAAGTCGCATGTTACTTCAAACAAATTGTCAATGGTGTATCGTTTTTGCACGAAAATGGTTTGGCTCATCGAGACTTGAAGTTGGATAATTGTGTGGTGAACGATTGGGGCCAACTAAAATTGATTGATTTTGGTTCGGCGGTACAATTTAAAAAAGATGGCATAAAAAGTAATGCATCTGGTGTATTGGATATTAGTCAATCAAATACAACTCTTGATAGCAGACAATCATTTATACTAGCAAGAGGAGTTGTTGGATCTGATCCTTATTTGGCACCCGAAGTACTTGAACCTACAAATTTTGGATATGATCCTAGAGTAGTTGATATATGGTCAATTGCTATAATATATTGCTGTATGACATTGAAGAGGTTTCCCTGGAAAATTCCAAAAACATCTGATCCAAGTTTTAAGTCATTTTTAGAACCAGATGAACATCTACACGGAACCTTGAGTGATTTAAGTTTAAGTACAAAATCATCAAATTCTTCCGTGAAAGGTCCTCGAGGCCCCGAACGGTTATTACGCTTATTACCACCGCAGTCTCGAAAATTGATAGGTTCAATGTTGATTATTGATCCAAAAAGAAGATACTTGATTGAAGATATACTTGAGGATTCATTTTATAATGTGATTGATCATTGTCATAGTATTAATGAAGATAAATACTACGTTGCTAATAATCATAAACATAATTTGATTACTGAAGATGAACTCATCAGAATTAATTCGGATAAGGAGAAGGAGAAAGAAAGAGATAGAGAGAGGAGGGCTAGAAATGAAAATAGATAATCATCATCTTTCACTATCATACAATTGGATTATCATTACTTTTCTTTATTTCTGGTTAAAGGACATTAAAACATCATTATTTTCATGTGGGTTTTTTAGGTACTGTTACTATATATAATATATGGGTATTAATAGACGTAGATCGTGTTTAAAGTCATTGTAGTTGGGTTGGAAATCGAAGAAACTCGATATAGGCCAATTTTGGGTTATCTGCAGGTACATCTCAGAAATCGTTATAGGCAATATGATAATATTGAATTGTAAGATTGTATTGATAGTTGTATATTTCCATGGATAATGAGTATAGATGATGCAGATGAGGTTGTAAGACCCCATTTACCAGAGATAGTAAATACTATTTCGTTCTACTCATCAATAACAGCTTCAACTATCATTTTTGTCAGTATTTTTTTACATTTATTGAACTATCGGAAACCATTAGAACAAAGATTGATGATACGGATCCATTTGATCGTTCCGTTGTTTGCATTATCGTGTTATTCAATGTTAATAAATCAAACCTCGCCATTTAATAAGTTTATATTGGAACCAATACGAGAAGTGTACGAAGCTTTTGTCATCTATACTTTTTTCAGTTTATTAACTGGGATGTTGGGAGGCGAACGTAATATTATTATCATGACAAGTGGTAGGGTACCAGTGAACCATCCTGGACTTTTGGCACACATTTTGCCACCAATGGATATATCTGACCCTTATTGTTTTTTAAATATTAAACGAGGTATACTACAATATGTTTGGTTAAAGCCAATTATATGTGTTTCAATTATTGTCTGTGAACTTGGTGGGTGGTACAACGTCAACGACATGTCTTTTAAATCAATATATCTTTGGTTGACGTTATTTTATAACTTTTCCGTGACTTTATCATTGTACTGTTTGGCAGCATTTTGGAGAATTTTATGGAATGATTTAAAACCATTCAAACCAGTCGGGAAGTTCTTGTGTGTGAAATTGATCATTTTCGCTAGTTATTGGCAGGGTATTATCATCGGAATTTTAAACGCATTTGGTGTTTTACCTGGGTCGATCGATAATGATCTGAGTTTCTCAATTGGTTTATGTATACAAAACGCTTTATTGTGTGTTGAACTAATTGCGTTTGCCATAGGTCACTGGTTGTCATTTTCTTATTCCGCGTTTACGATTGACAAATTACCTTATGGAAGATTGCAATTTAAGTATGCTTTCAAAGATATGATTGGTTTCAAAGATTTGATACATGATTTTCAATTAACTTTTTATGGTGATTATTATAAGGATTATAAACAATTCGATTCTGTTGAAGCTATGATTGCACACCCGGATTCGAAAGGTAGAATTAGTAGAATCAACCAAGGTTTAAGATATCATCATGATGGGAAACAAAAGCATTGGTTACCAAGTATCCAGCAACCACCTCCAAGTCCCCAGTCGGAGCAAGTTCATAGTACTTCGGAAATACGAGCGATCTCAAATTACGAACCATCGGTCAAATCAATAGGCACGTCAGTCAGAGCTTTATATCCATCGTCAGTCATGGAAGAGACAGTATCACAACCTAATTCACCCGAGCTACAATCGACCGAAGTATCTATAACGGAGATTTTGCGCCAAGATGACCCCACTATTGATTATCGAATCGAGGAATTGGATGACGATGAAGTGTTCTATCGCCAGGCTAGTCAAGTCATCAATAATTACAATCTTGATCAAACAGAAATCAAGCGATTGTTGAATTATCCCATTGTGGATGATATGATTGATGCACATGCTTATGGGTATCGGGTCACCAAATTACGACAAGATAGACTACGTAACAGCCGAGAGGAAGGTCGGCCAATGTTCAGTGAAACTGGAGCATATGGTAGTATTGCATAATTAGTTTATTTCTCTTAGATTTTAATCCAACTTGAAACGTACATCGAATGTATAGTTTAATAATAATTAATAATAATCATTAATGATAGTAGTAGTATTACATATATTCCTTTTCCATATAAAATTATAAAGGTCTGCATTTGTAAAGTCTGCATTTGTAAACCTTCAATTTTGTACCACATTCTGGGCAATAATTTGATGAACTAAAGTTGATATATCCATACTAAGCAATCATTTTTATGTAGCAATATCCTAACAAAGGTTACTGTAATTTTCCAGACCTTTAAAATCATGTAGACGAGAAAATTAGTGTATGAAATTGAATAATTGGTTCATTGGCTGCAAAAAATAATGCACCACAAAGTTCACTTGAAAACCAATGGCTTTCAGTTAATTGCCCATAATTTGATCAATTCAAGCTGTAGCAAGTTAAAATTTAATGTGAAGATAGTGTGATAATGGGGTCATTTTCCAAAGAGACTTTGGCTCAGTGTACTTGAAATTGGTAGATATAAGTACTATTTAACTAGCAATAATTGAGGGCCAAACAACTTTCCAAGAAACCTCAGCAAGGAATTGTCAGAAAATAGGATCATCGCGAAGCTGAAGTTGGCAATGTTGAATAATTTCATTTGTCAAAATAAGTCCAATTTCTTGATAATTGATCAATTATACAAACGAGAATTAACATTTCCTACATTTGAAACCGAATATGTAACCCGGCAAACACCATCAATTTATAAAAATTGTTTGTATTAACTATTTACAAGTTAGACTGTCTACCTACAATCTCCGTATTTTCTATCCTTTGGTCCCAATAATATATAATAGCACATGATAACTAATCTTCAATCTTGAACAGATACAAGGCATCCAAGTCTTCTTCACTAACTTTTTTAGCTGCTTGCTGCTTTTCTTGCCTTTGTTTTGACTTTTCTGCTTTGGATGATTTCTTGACTTCACAAGTCTTAACCTCATCTTTCGGATTCACAGTAGAGACAAGTGGGATCAACAAACTTGTTTCTACTCTTCCTCTGATATCATAAGTACAAGGTAACTCATCCAAGATTTCTTGCAAGTTTTGCAAAATCATTTCTCGTTTTCTCAACTCGAGAATTAACTCGTCTTCGTCTTTGAATTTGTTGTTTTTTGTAATATCATTAGACAACTGTTCTGTTTCTGATGTGTCCAAATCATCGATTGTATTGTAACGATTATTCTTGGCTTTGATATAAATGTTGAAATTTTCTCCTCTCAATAATCTGGATTCGATTTCGGATTTTTTCTGGTTTTTCAAATCACCCATAGAAATATTCCATTGCATATTAAGAGCCTTGATTGCCGATTTCTTCTTTTCAATCTTTAAACGATTCTGGAGAATCTTTTTCATAGTAAAACTCCCCTTAGAGATCAATTCCTGCTCTTTTAATGCTGCCAATTCGTCGGTGTAACTTTTCAACATATCAACCTGGGAAATTTGTTTGATTAAAGGTAATTCCCGGTCGTCCTTGCCCGCAATCATGGCTATACCATTGACAGTTAAATCAAGGTGATTTACGATATCAACAAGGTGCATATTACAGATTTTCTTGGTCTCTGGATCAAGGTACTTAACTTTATAAGTAGAATCGTAGGCATGGACTTTAGTGATTATTGATTTCAACGCATTTTGTGCTTGCAAAGTACCAGTATTGAACTCGAATCTGGCCAACTTTCTTCGATTGTTATTATTACCATGCTTTTTATTATGGTTACTATTATTATTATTGGTTCTATTACCATGACTATTCTTGGTATTATAACTCTTATTATTGTTGTTATAATTTTTGTTATTGCTATTAGAATAGTTACCTCGTGCTTGATTAGACGAATTGGTTTTCGTTTTTTCATTAATATTAGTTCTATTATTAAACAATGAACTGAATCTGTTATCTTTGCCATCGGAATTAGAATCAGACTTAGCATTAACCTTCTTAGAGTTTGTATTTCTATTCATTAGCAAGCTTTCTATATTGAAAGGTTGATTAGAACCAGCTCTGCTCGTGTTTTCACCCAAATCAAATGGCTTGAACAAGGTGCAGCAGCTTCCAAATGATCGTGACAGCACAATAGCTTTACGAGAACACCCTAACATTATCTGTTGTTTTAATCTAGCAAAAGTATCTATTGTATCTCCTATGATAGGCCCTGTTCCTTAAAAAGAAAAAAAATAAAAAATCTTCAGTGGTGCATATAATCAATTTTGCAACCATATAAACAGGAAGTGATAATAGGAGCTACAAAGAGTAAGGTATGAAGTTGTGTATTAATGTATAATGATAATGATAATGCTATGCTGGGGGAGGGGGTTGGTGTTTTTCCAGTAAAATTTCCTGGATTTTTATAGTTCTATAGGATCATCCCAACTGCCGCTGGCGGTTTCTGGGAATATATTGTTCATTTCGAGTAATGCTTTGTCTAGATCATCATCAAAGTCGTTTGGGCTTGGCGGATGTGTTTCATTGTCAATGTCACTTTCGTGATCGGACAAAACAATCATATCTTCCTCGTTTTTAACGGTTGTACGACTAATATCTTCAATAATTCTATACTTGTCCATATCCACCAACTCGATTCTATTCGTATGGTTAGGTGTGGACTTGACAAAGTAGTTGAACGAATCGCTTATCTCCAAATCACTTAAGAAGAATTTCTGATCGCACAAGGGACATTTATAATTAGGCAATATTGGGGCAATGAATTTCGATTTAATATTTGGGTTGAAGTATTTGGGTTCGTCAATGATTTCAATGTAATCTTTCTTTGGAGGTGGTGGTTGTTTCTGCTTACCTAGACTGATATTCTTCAATCGGGTCCGATTTTTATTAATCATTTCCGACTTCATAAACCTCACTATGCTGGCGGGGATTTTATTAAACAAACAGAATGTTTCATAGTCAAAACATTCGAAATGAATGCACTTTGTTGGCTTTACAGGGAATTTGATTTTGGATGCACTCAAGGGGTCTATTAGTGAAAAAATGATCTTGTTGACTAGTCCCAACTCCTCATCGTCGTCTAAATCGAGCAAATCCTGTTTTAGTAGTGGAATGATATTTTTTGGTATCGCTCGATAGTTCAATGCTGGGTCCGATCTCTGGGTATCGACTTGTGTAGGTAGTTGTGAAGATGTGGTTGTAGTCGAGTTCTTGCGACTTGGTGATTTTTTATCACTCAGGTTCGATGTAGACGACTTTCGTCGTTTCCTAGAAATAGTTTCATTAGATTTGTTATCTTCGTTTAGTAGATTATCAATCCTAGTTGCATCCTGCTTCTCCAAGAAGGGATCTATAGATGTTTGTGATTTCTGTGGCAATGGATTATTGAAAAACTCATTCAATTCACGATCTATTTGTTCCATTTCTATACCATGTTCAACATCTGGTGTATCGTTTTTATCTGCCGATTTTTCTAGCAATAATCTCAAAGCATCTCTGGGTACTTTCAAAGTAACCATATATTTCTTAACCCTGTCTTGTTTGCTACCATTCTCAATAGATTTTAATGTTAATTTAGGTAAAGTAATAGTAATCACAAATTTGTTCCTCCCCTTCTCAGTAATCCTAACTAGATTATTATTAGTAGCAGCATTCATGAAGTCATCGAATTAGGGGTTATATAAATGTAAGTAGGTTTGCCTTTACAAATATAAGCTAATCAAAAGAATTTTTCTTTGCGAGTAATTGAATTTCGTGATATAAATTTAAGGAAGATGTTTAGTAGAGAATATGTGAAGGGAATGAAGGGGAGTAGGTGTAGGTGATTTACGATAATTTTTCTTCTTCATTTCCTTCATTTTCTGGCTTTGTAAGTTAAATTTTGAAAAAATTTAAAAACAACTCAAACGTCAATATATAAAGATCATAAAAGAGGATAAAATGGAGAGGATAAATAATATATAAATTTTACTTCTCGTTATGATTCAAGATAAATAGATATTAAAAGATGAATGAAATTTATCTTCCATATAATATATTCATTTGATACCGCCCAATAATGAATAACAAATTCTAGGTATATTTTACCTTGATGTAGTCACATACAAAACGTAATTCTTAGGCTATGACTTTAAAGTTTGGTATTTACTGATATCACTAAACTAAAGATAATAAAGTTACTAATGAGATAACATAAAAATAACAAATTTCAAACAACCAAACAATAATTCATAATATTTCTACAAACTATAAACCGATTAAATAATCTTTGAAATCTCAATTATCTCAACAGCCATCAAGTTTAGTCTACTCTTGTCTTAACTAAAGTTGTTTGAAAATATCAATTCTATCTATTGCAATTAATCTCCCCTTGAATTTATCTAATGTTTTTAATTAGTTCATTTTGCATCCCAGTTTTCAGTCCAAAAACCAGACCTGGAAACTTATTTTGGGTGCGAAAAGAAACTGGAGAAGCTGGTAAATTTACTAACAGTATAACTTATATTCATACCACTTAACAGATATCCTAATATATACACTTATCATTATATTTAGGTTTAGTTGAAATAGGGTATACACTTAAATAAGGAAAATAATTTAACATAATCATTAATTTAACAAATCATTATAGAATATTAATGAAAATTAATCTTACATAATTGTAAGTCTTTGAATTCTATCTAGTGGACGTTTATTCAAAAAAATAATATAATAATCATTGTTCAAATAAGCATTGCATTTACCCAGATACTTCATGATAAATTAATATTAATCAACATCTTGACATAGTATAACCCTATTATTTATTATACACATTTCTCTTCACAACACTGAAAGGCAATTAATTAACTAATTATAATTGAATTTACGATAAATCATTATATTTACTTATAGAAAATTATTCTTAATAATTAATTATTATAATCATAAATCTCTAGCCTAACTAAAAGAATATCCTTAAAATAATTAATCTTAATCAAGATTAAAAAATATAATCATATTATTATGAACCTTCGGTTTATATGAAATATATATATAGCAACCGGGTATACACTTTATACGACAAATAAGGAACATAAAATAATTCCAGAAGTTAATTGAATTTTTATAAATTATATTTTGACTTTTAGTAAACGATAAATTAACTTTTCTAATAATAATAAATTATCAAAGGATAAAATATAATTTTATGATTAATTAATGTAATTATAGTCTCTGATCAAAAGAAAAGTAATTAATGGTATATTAAAACAGTTCTCTTGTTTGAAATAACAACAGCTTACTACTGAATTAGGTAATTTAGGATACGCCTCACATTAATTGGGCAGATCATCGTATATATCCTAGGGTGGTTTTTCCAGTTGAGGATTTGAATGAATTAATTAAGTACTTAGTTATAGTGTTGGATATCAACTGAGACATTAATTAAGATCCGATACTTTTCCACCTAATTTCCAAAATACACAATACCTGAAAGGGGTCGGGGTATTATTAGAACCTTTCGTGAGCTTGAGAAATCAAGAGGTAGTTTATTGGATATATATTGTAGAGTATAGTACTAACTGGCTTGAGATGGACTAGTTATACGTACAGGAATAACGTTACTGTAGGGAAAACTAGTTATAAGATCATTAATTATATATCCCCCGAAGGGGGTATATATATATATAATATATATATTCTGAATCAAGATTAATATAATCATATTATTATGTACACTATGAAATACCCCTTCGGGGGTAATGATTATATAAAATATATACCCGCCTTCGGCGGGTAATAAAATATACCCTTGGGGTATATTTAATTCTCCACATCAAATTTAACATCAAATTCCAACATCTTTGATATCTCCCCCTGCAACAACTCAGTCAATTTACTTCCATCTCTTAGGGTAACCCATTCACCATCAATTAAATCGTACCTTTTAGGTCCACTTATTGGAGAACTTAACCATATTTGTTTATTAGGAGGTTGTTTATTAATAACATAAGAACCATGAGGAGGTACATCTATAGTAAGAATACCCATATTCAATTCACAATCTATTTGGGGAAAGTCCTCACTTAAAATTTCCAAATTATCATTTAAAGTATCAAGATATAATTGAGAGATTGTATTATATTGATTAGGAGTGATTTGATCAATCCTACCTTCTATATTCTGACCAGTGGTATCAGTAATAGAATAATGTCTAAGGGAAATGGGTGATGATAATCTATTGATTTGTAAACCTATTCTCATTGGTTTAAAAGTTCTAGTAATAGATCTAATCATGATAAAAGAAACTTAACTAAGATTGTTTTGTTTTGTTCTTCACTTTGTTGAATAATGGTAACTATTAAAAGTATAACCTATAACCACTTGAGTAATTATAAATATCATCTAAAGGAGTGCAGATAAGTTCATTTTGATTTGTCTGAAGGGGAGTGCACATAATCATAATCATTTTTCAATTTGATTTTGATCTAGTTAAACCTTTGAAACTGAAAAATTAACCTTTGAAATATTAACTAATACTACAAAATGATGTTTCTTGTTTTAATTATAGTAGCCATAGTACTTTGTGCTATCATGTTATATTTACCTTACATGTCTGGTTTAACTACTATTGAATCAAATAAACAAAAAAATACTAAACAAGACCACAAAACTAAAGCTTCGGCTGATTACTCTGGTTATATTCCTCCTGATCAAGATACCCAAGATCAAAACTCTTCTTTCAAAGCTAAAGCCTCTGCTTTAAAAGAAAGAGTCAATGTCACTTCTAATGATATGCCTATTAAAATTACTTTAAACCGTTCAACTGGTTCAGTCAGAAATAGAAAGGTAAAGTTGGATTTAGATACTAACCCTAATAATTATGATTATGATTTAGATGAATTAATTGAAGAGGAAAGTAGAGAAGGAAAGGAAAGACAAGAGAGAGAGTTTTATAAAAATGAAAAGTTGGGCGGCGAAAAAGAAGAAATGGTTTAGAATAGAATAGTGGTTATAGATTGCTTTTGGCATTGTCATTTTTTTTTTCATATTTTCATATATATACATTTAATATATGTATTTTTGCATTATATTTTTTAGCTCTGTTTTTTAGTAATAATCATAACGACAGTTAACCTAACTATTCTTACATTCACGACCCCGTATAGTATAGCTATTTTAAGGTATTGCTTAGATTTATATTACTCCTTCCTCGAACTCAATAATTTTTATATTAGATTTTTATTGTATATATATTAAGTATTCGACTAACTATTCATGACCCCATACATTGATTTTAGTGCATACTTACATGGAAACACCCCATTGGTATAGCCCTTTTAAGTTTTTGCTTAGATTTATGTCTCAATTATCTCAGACTTAATGAGGTGGTCAAGTTTTATGTTAGATTTTTGTTGCATATACAATTATAACATATTTTACTAACTAGACATGAATTCATGGACCCATACATTACATTTAGTGCTTCTAAGGTATCCATTAATTTAAAACCGCCAATAGGTGTAACATATATTAACTTTTGTTTTCGGGGACTTTTTTTCTATTGGGTTGCAAAATTTCCCACAAACGCAAAATTATCTTTTTGCACCCAAATAATTTAACTCTAAAGTTTGCTATGAACACCATCTCCGTTGCTAAAGATGCCATCGAACTATACTGTTATTGGCCTGCTATTACAATTACTATTATTATCATTTTTCTTTCAATTTATTTATACGATTTATTCACTAAACCTGCCAGAATCAACAAAATTTTTGAAATACCTCATTATCCAGTGGTGGGTAATTTACTACAATTGAGGAACAATCCGGCTCAAACATTGTTAAAGTGGAGTTTAAAGTATAATCAACATATCTACCAAATCAGATTGGGTAACAAAAGAGTCATTGTTGTGAATAGCTTTGATTATGTCTCCCAATTGTGGAATAAAAATTCCTGTTCGAATAATTCCCGTCCCATGACTTACACCTTCCATAATATTGTTAGTTCGACCCAAGGTTTCACCATTGGATCAACTCCAAGTATCCCCTCGTGCACCAAAGCCAAGAAAGCATTGGCGATGAATTTGAATTCAAAATCATTGGTAGAAAATAATATATTAACCATGATCAACTCGGAATCAAAGTTAATGATCCGCCGGTTATTCTCCAAGAATAGGGAGTTATCAGGACCTCCTTCGGTCAATTTATACCGTCACAAATCATGTGCCCTTGCTGATATCGATATGATGGAGTATTGCCAACTCTATGTGTTGAAAATCTCATTATTGATTAGTTTTGGTTATCAGCTTAGAGAGGAAACTCTAGCCAAAGAAATCATTACTGTTGAAAGTATGATTATGAAATTTAGGTCTCCATTAGGGAATTTGGCCGATTATTTACCGGCTTTACGAATCTTGCGTCAATCAAAGCCTAACTTGGTGAGACGCAGAAGAGATGTCTACATGAATGATTTGTTTAATCATGTTTATAGTGACAGTATTATCGGTAAATTGCAACTACAAAATAAACTTAATCAACTGGAAATTAGATCAATTGCATTATCTTTGATATCTGCCGGTTTAGACAATACTCCGTTGAACTTTAATCATCTAATGGGACATTTATCTCAACCATATGGTCAAAAGTTGCAACATGATGTATTCAAACTTTTAATCAAAACGGCAAAGGATAAGATTGATCAAGCATGGGATGATTCCTTGTCCATGGATTGTGAATTTGTCATAGCTATGATTTATGAGACTTTAAGGTTCTTCACCGTTTTACCCTTGAGTTTACCACGAGTAACCACTAAACCAATCGAGTTTTACCCCCAGACTGGTCCACCAATAACTATCCCCAACGATACAATTCTCTTTATGAATGCTTATGCTGCAAACCATGATCCTTCCAAGTTCGATTCGCCTTATGAATTCAATCCACAACGTTGGATAACGGTTAATAATCGAATCTCAACCGATGTCAATCATTTTGCATTTGGTGCTGGCTCGAGAAAGTGCTCTGGGAATAACCTAGCAATTCAACAATTATACACTTTGACTTGTCGTATGATATTGATGTTCAAAATATTACCTCCAATTAGTGACACATTAATGGAACTCGACCCTTTCAAGAATAATCTGTACCCATCAGCCATTTCATTTGAACCAAAGATTTTCAAGGTTAAATTGGTACCAAGATTGTACCCGGGTATAGATGATTTATATAATAAAATAACCAAAGATTGAATTAGCACCTCTATATATATCAATACACATTTGAATAAGATACTAGCTATATAAAATTATTGTATCACTTATTAGCATGAGATGGGTCAATATACCCAACTTTATTAACTTGTGCCTTCTTTGGTTTGGTTCCAAAAGGTAAATTGTATTTCAAAACACCCCTCACTATTAAATCAAATGGATTTTTGGAAATTATCTCCCACTTCTCCGAATTATCAGGAATAGTACCATTACCATGACTATGTTTATCCGATAAAAGTCGAAGGACATTGGTAAGATTTTTACCAGGAGATAATAATTTGATTTCACCAACTTGTTCTTCATGTTCTTTATTGAAGAGCCCACCGGCAAAACTAATCGGCACTTCCAAATTCGTGATTGTGCCCAATAAAACCGTTTCAACAACCTTGTCTCTATAAGCTTCCTCGTCATCGTCTCCATCATCAGGAAGGTATCCACTTTTGGCAAATATATCGAGTTCAACATCTCCAATTTCTATCGTAGACCAACCTGGATTAATAGCTTCAACCACAATATTAAAAACTAATTCATCTTCACTAACAATTGGATTTACAATCGACATAATGGAAACTTCCTCCAACTCCTTAGTAGTGGCAAGAATGTATCCCATCACAAAACCAATTCCTAAAATACCAAATATAGCCAATAAAGAGTATATAAACGATCTTATGCAATAACCACGGTTTGACCCGAAATCCTTTGAGGTTTTTCTAGGCAAATAAAAGTGATTATTACTGGGAGATAAATGTGGATTATTGTATCTTCCTTTTCCATTGGCCCTATACCGTTTTTGATTTCCATCACCATCCAATTGCGCCTCCTCATCAAATTCATCAAAGTCATAGTAGTATTGCTGCTGTTGTTGGTCGTAGTTGAATGGGAACATATTGTTGTTATTATTGTTATTATTATTATTATTCAAGTTTGGGGATGCTTGTCCAGATGACATATATCTTTTCCCACTCAAAACTCGCTTCGCACCCGGGAAATTCATATTTAGTGATCTATAATGTGGAATCCTATGATTTGCTGGGACCAAAGGTGAATTCTCGTTTGCACCACCACCACCTGAAGGACCATAAGGAAACCTTATATTGTTATCGTAATAAATCAAATCGTCATCGAAATCCTCAATATCAATATCATCGGGAATAATACTATATCTTCGGGGTTGAGATCCTTTTTTATCAAAAAGTTTCGAAGTAGTTGATCTTAGTTTCGATGAAGTCGAGGATGCTTTTGATTTCTTTTTCAGTTTATCTCCCACTTTGTCATTGTCGCTGGTAGACGCGGTTATTGTAGTATTGGCAGCATTGTTGCAAGCTGGGGTATTGTCACTAACACCTGGTTGATTTCTATAATATTCGCCATCGGATGATACATCATCAGCATAATCTTCAACTTCGTCATCATACGAATAATTGTCATTAAATGATGGTTCACGGTTAAAATTTTGAACTGCAGATTCGTTGTAAGCGCTTGTAGGAGAATGATGACCAGATTTATCAGTATATAGTTTGATGGTGTTAACTGGATCATCATTTGATCTGAAGGTTGAAATTGACTTTCTTGAACCTAGTCGTTTGTGATCTTTAACATAATAACCGGAATTGTTACCTGAAATTGAATTATGAGTCGATTCGAGATAATGATTTGAAGAAAACGAGTTTGCAATTGAGGGTGGTCTATTAGTTGGCTGGATAGGTGGGGTGTGATTATTGGTTAACTTCAAACTCTCCCTCTTTTGGTTCAAAGAAGTTTGTGGAGTATCTGAAAATTGATTTGATTCAAACGGATTTGGTATTTCATGAAATGATGGAGAATATATTGATTGGGGATGAATTGACCCATGGATTGAGTTATTATCAAGATTCAAAGTACCAGGGGCAATATTGGCATTGGCATTATTGGCATTATTGTCGTTATTATCATAAACAAAAGTTTCATCAGAATCGGAGGAATCAACATCATCAACTGCACTAGCTAATTTTGCGGCAAAGAAATCGGTCCTGGTACTATTTTGTTTGGTAATTTTCTTTTGTTTTTCCTTCTTTGGTCGGGGAAGGGTGGAAGATTCCTTATTTGTAGATGCGGTGGCATTATTGGTATTATTATTGTTGTTAGTCTCAACGGGGTTACCACTGTCCTCAGGTAAATCCAATTTATTATTAACAATATTACTATTTGTATCATTAATATTATTAGTATTAGTGTTATTATTGATTGATTTTGGAGTGGTTGTACCTGATTCTGATGGAATTGGGGGAGGTGGTAATGGGACATTAACATTGGTAGAACTCACGTTGTTATTTAAATTATTATTTGAAATGCTGCTATTCAATGGAGGGGGTATAGGAGTTTGTGAATTTGAGGGTAAATCTGGCTCACTAATTGAATTGGGGAATTTCGATAACTGGGGTGACGAGGTGATGATTTCTGAAATTAAGGTATTATTTTTGGGATGGGGTTGATTCAAATTGATAATTTTTTGTTTTGCTTTCAACGATTTGTTTAGATTCGATAAAGTCGACTTGTTCAAGATTGTGGGTGGTAGAGGAGCATTCGAGGTTGCTTGTTGGGGAACTGGGGTGGAACTCGACGATGAAATGATTGAAGGTGGTGGATTTAGCGGTATAGGAGTTTGTGATTTATCTTTATCTTTATTTTGGTTTTTGAAATCCAACAACTGGCTCTTGGTTAATTCGGGCATTTTCGAACTTGGTTGGAGAATTTTGCTTGATTCTTTCGCTGCCAGTCTGGGTTTGTCTAACTTCAAAGTAGCTACTTTATCCGATTTTTCTAGTTTCAATTTATCCTTACTGGAAGTATCCTTCGCAGGAACATCCTTTGAAGCATCTTTTGAAGTATCTTTTGAAGTATCTCTTGATGTATCTTTTGAAGTATCTTTTGAAGCATCTTTTGAAGCATCTTTTCCAGCAGTCTCCTTTGCAGGAGTATCCTTTGGATCCTTTGAATCCTTTTCCAGCTTATTATCAACCTTTCGAGACTGAGCTTCCTTCTCAATTTCTTCACTTGCACTATATACCTTTTCCTCTCCAGAAACCTGACCATTCTTACCACTCAAGTCTCCATGTTTAACACTAACATTCTCTTTAGCAGTGTCATCATCCGCCTTCACTTTCGCACTATCCAGTGCTACCCTCTCCGGGTCCACCTTTTCATCATCAACTTCTTCCAGTATGCGATTCAACTTGTGAGGGGGTGTCGGTATACGATTAGACGGGGTAGTCTTGGTGTTGCTCGAGTGACTATCATCCATTAGATAAAGTAGTATACCAATATAAGGATAAGGCTAAGGCTATTTCTTTTGTGTAGCTATTAATATGTGTAGTATTACACTATACTGATGATTCTGTAGCTAATAGCTCTTAGTGATGAGACAACCTTGATCGTTTGTGGCAATGGTTGTAACTATTAGTGGTGATAAAGTTTAGCAGTATTTTTATTTTGTTATGTACAGGATACTATCGCAAGGTAAAAAATAATGTCAAGGAAACACGACTAAGAAATAAAAACACGACAACAAAAGAGGTCTAGATCTTATGATATTATATGAGAGTAAACAAATGAGATTATATGATTAATATTTAGATAAAATATAATAATATTCATATTCAATGAGTTGCAAAAATATAAATTCTGTAAGTGTACAATAAGTTTACTGGTAATTGGGTATTCCTATTGAGAGCTTTCTAATATAAGAAACAACATTTGAAGTGTTTAATAGACATTGACATTCCCATCCAATAGTGATATTTACTTTAGCAAGTATCTATTAATAGTTAGAATCAATAACTCAATTGACCCCCATTAATAGTATGTAAACAATAGCAACAGTAATTAGGTTGCTTCCAGGAATGGAAGGTTACTCCTTTTCTACAAACTAATGATGTTAATAAATGTAAACCAATAATTAAATAAGATTATCAATACTATAAAGAAATCTAACGATAAACCTTTATTATTTGTTAGGTTAAGTTTGACAATTGTTAGATCTACAAATACGAATTTAATATTAATATTAGACGAATAGTTCATATAATTATCAATACTCCAACTAATAACTTAATAATTCTATATCTGACTCTCATAACCCCTCGTATTAACTTCTCCTAGCATCACTAATATTTTCTCAGAACCCCATAGTAAATTCAATTTCTTGCTTCGCAAGAACTGAATCAAGAACTCATCGCACAAAACATTTCAACCTTGGGGAAGTGTTTCTTTACCATGACATTTGCATTTGGGTTTAATGAGGATTCTGATACAGAGGTTGTTGCTGATATAGATGTTAATAGAACCAAACACTTGGATGAGTTAACAACTGAACAATTACCGGTGGAACATGATTTATCCACCATACTCCAAAGTTTAGTTGGAGTGAGATTAACTTACGAACAGTTTGTAACACCAGTTAATAACAATACTATTTATCGAAGACAATTATTTGATATAAAACATCAACTAATGATTGAAGATGAGGGTCAAGAAGACTTTGACTTTACGGTCGATTTACAGAAGAATGTCTATGAAGGAGGGTTGAAGAGTTGGGAGTGTTCCTACGACTTGATTGATAAGTTAAAAAATATGGATTTATCTAAATATACTTCTTTTCTAGATATGGGATGTGGTACTGCATTGCCGTCGGCGTGGCTATTGCAACACTTTTTATCTAACCCTACAGTCAACCGCTCGATAATATTTTCCGACTTCAATTACCTGGTGTTGCGGTTGGTTACCATCCCCAATTTAATTATTAATTGGAAATTACTTACTGGAGAAGAAAAAAAAGATGAACTATTAATAACTTCCGAATTGGTTGATCAATTCTTGGCAGATTTGGCCAAGGCCAATATCTGTCTTAGATTTATTTCTGGACCATGGGGTAACCCATTCAACAAACTTGTTGGTTCTATTGACTTCCTCTTGACTTCAGAAACTATCTACTCACTCCAAACCCTTCCAATAGTAGCAGAATCCATCATACAATTAGCCAACAAGGGAAAAATAGTTATTGCAGCCAAAAACATTTATTTCGGAGTCGGAGGCTCCATTATCGAATTCATCAATTACTTCAACACCATCAAACCAGACAATTTCACCTATACCATTGAAGAAATCGACCACTCACAATTGAAAAGAAGCTTGATTGTTATGAATGTTGATTAGAAGAAGGTGAAGCGAGAAGATGTAGAACACGGAAGAACGGAAATCACTTAATTACACTATGGATAACCAAAATATAATTATCTCCACCAAATCGAAAGAAGACGCTAGAAATGGTTGAGAGAGAACAACATAACTCCTTACCAGTGTAAGGGGTTCTGTGTTTATCAATGATTATTAGATAACATCATCAAACAATATATATAAATATGTAAATAGATAAGAGGTTATAATAGATAAAAAAAAGATATAGTATGTTTAAAGGTTCCTTCCCTTTCTTCCTTTTGTTTCTTCCTTTCCTTTTGTTTCTATGGGGTTTGTTCTTCTTCTTCTTTTTTTGTCGTGTCTTTTCCAAAAAACAACCAATCTTGTAGTCCAATAGAAATTCAAAATTTTCACACACTAAAAAAAATCATACCAACCAAACA
>JAXQKE010000218.1:33575-54216 GCA_037042355.1 Candida sp. Y128-05E | reverse complement strand
GACGATCCTAAATTCGTCAAATCCGGTGACGCCGCCATTGTCAAGATGGTCCCAACCAAACCAATGTGTGTTGAAGCCTTCACTGACTACCCACCTTTAGGTAGATTCGCCGTCAGAGATATGAGACAAACCGTTGCCGTTGGTGTCATCAAATCTGTTGAAAAATCCGACAAAGCTGGTAAAGTTACCAAAGCCGCTGTTAAAGCCGGTAAAAAATAAGCTGATTAATCAAGAGTAGCGTGGTAAATATACTTGTATGTTTACTAAAGTATTATTGTATAGTTTATTTAGAGTCGTTTAATTATTTTTAATAAATTTAATTAATTTAAAAATCCGAGTTGCAGCTAGTAATCTAGCGAAAGTAGAACAACAGTACATTCAACTTGCAAAGTGTCTAGTTTCTTCGCATGTTGCAAAGCAATTCATACTAGTCAGGCACTAGTCGCAACGAGTAAGCTGATATTCCCAGCAATTGTCGAGAATATAGCAACTAAGATAATCTAATCAAGCAAATAATCATAGTACTAATAATATAATCTAGAAATGCTATTTGTGATTATATGCTTTTAGAAGGCATATTGAGATATCTTTAATGGTCTATCTGTGGCAGGGGACCCAATGTCATTGTCTTCTTTTTATGCATATTAGATCTGTGTCAATTATAACGAGTTAAACTAAATTTGCGTTCATGACAATGATTGATTCGGTTTAAGTGAATCATTCAGTAAATATAAAGATCTTTTGAATATAAGCCCATTAATTGTAAGCTTTTATAAAAAATATATATTAATTCACATTTAAAGGTAAATGTAAGATCTTAATTATGGTTTTATTAGCAATTGGTACAATACATTGCTTCTAGGAGAACCTTATCAGAAATATCCCTATGGATGTATCACCGTGATCCCTTCCTACGTACTCCTGCCTCACCTCGTAATAGCTTCCCAAGGGTATATAATTTACAATAAAAATTCTAGAATCACACGATTCGTGTGAAATGTATATGTATTGTTAATGCTATAGATACAATCTTTAGATAGTCTATTGTTCTTATTCTTACAATTGTACTGCCTGGAACCCTTTCCCGCTGACAACCCCAATCCAATCGCCTTGATCGCCTCTCCAGCAAACGTTATTGATTTCCAAGTCCTCTTCGTATGCTAAAACTGGGGTATCGATGTATATTCCTGATTCAGATGCTGGGGTAGCCGCCGAAGTTGTCTTCGATTGGTGAATTTTATTACAATCCCAAATTAAAGCTTGACAATCGTCACCACCAGTTAGGAGATAGTTCGAACTGGGGTGCCATTTGATCAGATTTATTGGGGCTGGATTGATACCACCTAGGGAGCCATCTATGGTAGCTACTGGTAATCCCGGCATTCTCATGTCGATTATGATAACTTGATTTGAATTAACGCCGATTGTCGCGAGATGGTGTTGGTCAATATTAGACGTTGATAATTTTAGCAACGCTTTTGAATATAATCCAGGAATATTAGGGGTAGACATACTGGGTGGTTGTGGGGCTAGGGTAGGTTCATATATAATAGTTGAATGTTCTAAGGATCTCAAGTCGAAAACCCGCATTGAACCATCATTACCGACACTAGCAAAAATATTGGTTGAGTCACAAATGAATTTGACATCGAAAACTTCTGAATCGTGGGCGATTAGTTGTGTTTTGACAGTAGCGGTATCGTTTGCGCTATCATCCAACATATGGTATTGATTATACGAACGATGTAAATCCCAAACCGTACAAGTAGTATCTACCGAAGAGGTAATAATAATATTAGGGTCGGTTTTGTTCCAATCGAAAGATGTAACCGGTGGGTAAGTATTTATATCATCTTTGTGACTGTGAGTTGAAGAATTTGAATTGGAAGAAACACTATTACCTGCGGTGTTATTCGCGAGAATATGCGTTTGCGATAAAACCGGTTCGTTAAGATCATAGTCAACTTTATATAACCTCAACACTTCGGAAGAAGCTGCTAACCTTTGAGATTGCGATCCAGGATTACCTGTCATTGCAGGATCCCATTGCAAATTAGTTATAGGATAATCTATGTTAATTTCCAGTTCTTTATGGAAATCGTAACCTTCAACTTTTTGTATATTGGCATCATCATATCTTCTTGAACTTGGTTCGAAATCCTGGGGTATATCACCTGTGAACTCTTTTCCATAACCCAAACCATGTATGACTTGTAGTTTGTTGGTGAAACCTTCATTATAAGTACTTAGCGCTATATTGTCAATATCATTACCGGGCATGCAAGTCCAGTCACAGCAATATAGTGGATATTGAGATAAAAAGTAAGACGTTCTATCCATAGGAGTAGGTGTGGTGTGATTATTAGTTATACCTACTCCTGTATTGTTTATAGGACTCATACTGGCTGGTATTTTACCATGACCACCATAATTATTATTGACCATTTGGTTCGGATTGGGTGATCCATTAAAGTATGGTAAACGTTGATTTGAGTAGGGAGAGACACCTCCTGTATTTGAGTTTCCTAGACTGGGATATCCTGGAGACTGTGAGTATGACGTGGAGTTCCTCTTTGCTTTATTATACCAATCCATATCCCACTTTTGTTCACCTTATCATCAGTGTTTCCTTGTCTACTCAAACTTGTTCAGTTTTTCGGTGAGATTAATTGGAGAAACGGAATTACAAGGAGTTAAATGGAGTTATCGCATTTAACAAATTTACTACGACGATTTCATTTTCTATCATTTGTATTAAGTATTTAAGTATGTAATCTATAGTGGAATTGAATAAATATGTTTTGTTTTTTTAAGTAACTTTTCTTTCGTTTTCATTAAGCTTGGTCAGCAACAACATCTTCAACAGATGGACAAGTACACATCAAGTTCATGTCACCATACATGTCATCAACTCTGGCAACAGATGGCCATTGTTTGGCAGTTTTCAAGTATGGTAATGGATAAGCAGCTTGTTGTCTGGTGTATCCTCTAGCATCCCAATCGGATTGTGGAGAATCAACAATGTCGTCTAATGAATGTGGTGCATTCTTCAATACACCTCCTAATTTATCACCTTTAGCATAAGCATCAATCTCACCTCTGATGGAAATCAATGCTTCACAGAATCTATCCAATTCAGCCAAGTTTTCTGATTCGGTTGGTTCAATCATCAAAGTACCAGCAACTGGGAATGACATGGTTGGTGCATGGAATCCATAATCTTGTAATCTCTTAGCAACATCAATAGCTTCAATACCTACGGCTTTGAATTGTCTTAAATCCAAGATGAATTCATGGGCACAATGTTTCAAACCTTCGGTTTTACCATCAATGTATAAGATTTCGAAATGATCTTGTAATTTCTTCAACATATAGTTAGCATTCAACATGGCAATAGTTGAAACATATGGTAAGGAATTAGCACCCAACATTTTAATGTATGAATAAGAAACTGGGATGACAGAAGCAGAACCATAAGGAGCCGAGTTCACGGCTCTGATTGATTCAGCAGTAGAATGAGGTGTAACCATATAGTTATGTTTTGGTAAAAATGGTTTCAAATGTGCTTTGACACACACTGGTGCTTGACCTGGACCACCACCACCATGCGACAAGGCAAAGGTTTTATGGATATTCAAATGACATACATCAGCACCTAAATCACCTGGGGAAGTTAAACCAACTTGAGCATTCATATTGGCACCATCCAAATAGATCAAACCACCGTATTTGTGAACAGTATCAATGGCAGTCTTGACACCTGGTTCGTAAAGACCATAGGTTGATGGATAAGTAATCATAATCGAACAAAGGTTATCGGCGTGTAACTTGGCTTTTTCGGCTAAATCTTCCAAGTCAATAGAACCATTACCAAGGCATTTAACAGGGACAACTTTCAAACCACACATAGCAGCGGAAGCTGGATTGGTACCGTGGGCTGATACTGGAATCAAACAAATGTTTCTTTGTTCGTATTCACCACGAGATTTGTGATAGGCTCTGATTAATGATAAACCAGTGTATTCACCTTGAGCACCTGAGTTAGGCATATTGGTGGTAGCATCGAAACCAGTGATATCATTCAAATCTTTTTCGAATTCGGCAACTAATTCATGGTAACCTTGAGCTTGAGCTAATGGAGCAAAAGGATGGATCGAGTTGAAACCACGAATGGATAACGATTGCATTTGCACAGTAGCATTAAGTTTCATGGTACATGAACCCAAAGCAATCATCGAGTTGGCCAACGATAAATCTTTCGATTGTAAAAGATGCAAGTATCTCAACATAGAAGTTTCTGAATGGTGAATGTTGAAAACGTCATGGGTTAAGATTTCATCGCTTCTGGTTAAAGCTGGGTTGATTTCTGGGATGGGCACGGTATCCAAGTCGACAATTTCATTGGTGAATCCTTTAATCAAATTGGCCAAGTCTTCTTTGGAAGTAGTTTCATCCAAACTGATCGAGACAGTTTCATCATCTACTTTGAACAAGTTAATGTTGTAATTGGCCAAGATAGTGTTTAAGAATTGGTCGGCATTGATATCGAAAAGTTTGACGGTGATGGTATCGAAAAAGTTGTCATTTAATACCTTATGGTCAGAGTATTCGCTGATATGGTCGGCTAAAACTCTGGTGAACCCATGGGTTCTTTTGGCGATATTCTTCAATCCTTCAGGACCATGGTAAACGGCGTACATGGCGGAAATATTAGCAAGTAAAGCTTGGGCTGTGCAAATATTGGAGGTAGCTTTTTCACGCTTGATATGTTGTTCTCTAGTTTGTAAAGCTAAACGGTAAGCTGGTTTACCCAAACGATCTTTGGAAACACCAATGATTCTTCCGGGGATTTTACGAGCATATTTCATTTTGGTGGAGAAGAAGGCAGCATGGGGACCACCGTAACCAAAGGGAACACCAAATCTTTGCGAAGTACCCAAGGCGATATCAGCACCAAATTCAGCAGGGGATTTGATCAAAGTCAAAGCTAATAAATCAGTGGCCATGGCAAAAAGACCTTTTTTACCCTTGACAATGTCACCTACTTTTTGGTAATCGACAATTTCCCCAGTGGTGTTTGGGTATTGCACCAAACAACCACAAAGGTTCAAATCTTGCAATTGTTCAGGTTTAGTCAAGTCGAGCACTTGAACGTCAACACCAATCATTTCAGCTCTACTCTTGATAACTTCGATAGTTTGAGGATGGACGTTAGCGTCAACAGCATATACGTTTTTCTTTCCCTTCAAGTTATGGAATGAGAGGGCCATGGCTTCGGCGGCGGCAGTACCTTCATCTAACAAACTGGCATTGGCCATATCCAAACCAGTTAAACTGGTAATCATGGTTTGGTAATTCAACAAAGATTCCAATCTACCTTGTGAGATTTCTGGTTGATATGGAGTATATGAAGTGTACCATTCTGGTGATTCCAACAAGTTTCTTTGGATGACAGGGGGTAAGTTAGTACCGTAGTAACCTTTACCAATAAATGACTTAACAACTTTATTTTTATTAGCGTACTCATACAAGTTTTTCAACATATTTTGTTCGGAAAAACCTTCAGCTGGAGTAATGTTTAACTTTCTCTTGATAAGAACGTGTTCTGGAATGGTATTGGTAAGAAACTGATCCAAATCATCGTAACCGAGGTAAGCTAACATTTTTTGAGTTTCTTTGGGGTTTGGACCAATGTGTCTTCTGGTGAAGGTATCCAAGGGACTGTAGGTAGGTTTGGTGGCATGGGGGTTGAATGACTTTTCATAGTTGGCACTACTAGTGTCAAAGTATTCGACTGGTTTGGTTTTGGTAGCTAACAACCGAGCAGTCAAGCGTACGCTAGGTAAGCTAGTCAAGCGTCCAGTTTTGGAAACAGGCAATCTTGTGAGTCTGATGGCTGTTCTCAACATGGTATAGATTGTTTTTATCTATGTTGCTGGATGGGGGTTTTATTATATACTATGGAGTCTGACTCGATCCAATTTACATGTGACTCGCGATTCAAGATGCGTTATGCGATGGATTTGACTCCGATAACACCGCAAACACATACCACTGCCAGGTGGTAGGTGGTGCCTTCTGTAGAGAGGTAGAACTAGTAGTCTTGGTACTATTAGTGATGGCTACTACCACCTTGCGGTGGCAGTAAGTAAAGTAAATGTTACCATCGGAAGAGTAATGCCTATGCAATCAGAGTAACAATTATTTTCTAGCCTTATCTTTTCTGTTGGTTGGTGCGATGCCGCAAAAGTATTTTTATGTGGGGGTTGAATTAGTCTACCAAGAGTCATTCAATAAAACAGTTTAATTAACCTTAGTATATCTTGTTGTTGTTTCTTTTTTCACTAGTATTTAGATTCATCTCGGTTAGAAGGATCAATTTACTATTGGAAATGTGTAGACTAGTCAATATTATTATATCGTAACTTAAACGTGTATTTAACTAAAATAAGGTAATAGAGATTCAACAAACTGATATAAACGAATGAGATTACTTTTGAACTAGTGTTTACCCGTAAATTATTAGATATACTTTAACTTATTTTTTTTATTAGATCTACGGTTTTCTTGATTATTTTTTATTTTATTTTTGAAGCTGTGTGGGTTATTAAACATTTTAGTTTATTTGTAATACTATTGGTAGCAATTCTATATCAATACTACACATGAATAGTGTGTATACGTTGATCTTGTAATGTAGATATATCTTAAGATAGTTCTGTTCAACAGCACCAGTTGTAGCAGTAAATGGAATTTGCCAAATTAAAATACCGACAATTCTCTTGTTTGAAATGGGGAATACTTTGACATAATTTTGCTGGAACTTTCCCATTTTTGTAGTTTCAATTGATTCGAATCGATCTTACAATCGACCATCAAAGGTAAATTAATTTGAATTGATTGACCAGGATTTCATCCTATTTCCAATATCTTAATCGATCAACATTGTCCTTAATCATATTTCAATTAATCACACATATAAATATTAATTATTATATTCTATTATATCTATTCTTTCTATATTTACATATATATTATTTTAGATCATTCTAAGTTTACATAAAATGATATGAGGATTTGTCCTTCAACTCTTCTTCTTTTCTTCTTGTTCTAAATCCAGTTCAAAACGGCTGGCGCCAAGTTAGTTTCCTACAACCTTACTAACAAGTTCAATAGTCTTTGGAGTTGTCAGACAACAACCACCCACAGCCCTAACTTGAGGATACTGCAACCATTTCTTCAATTCGTCTTCAAATTGCTTAGGGTTGGGCAAAAACTCGTACTTCTTGGCAATTGGATCATAAGTGTAACCTAAATTAGGATAGACAAACACATTCAAATTAGGAAGTTGTGCGAGAATTTCACCAACTTGTAAATAATCAAGACAATTCAACCCTAAAGCGACGAAATTTTTCTGCAAAACTTGATTAGTGTCCAATTTCATGAGCAAATAATGCATAACTTTTTCAATTAAAGTACCGTCAGGTAAGGTTTTACCCTTGATAAAGTTAAAGGAAATGTAAAAAGGCTTGGCAGGGAATTTCTTTAAGATATTCATGACAATTTTCAATTCTTGATAATTGGGGATAGTTTCAATACCAATGACATCTACTTTGGGGTTGGCAGATAAAAATTTAACTAATGACAAGTAATAGTTGAATATTTGTTCGCCAGAAGCTTGATTATAGTTACCAGAGTACTCGGAACCATCAGCCAAGTATGTGGCGTATGGTCCTATAGAACCAACCAAATAAACCGGTTTCTTGGCCTTAACAATCGCTTGATGTGCAACATCAATTGATTTGTTCCACAATTTTACAATCTCATCCCCATTCATCCCTTCATATTTAACTAAACTGGGATAACTCAACTGGTAAGTACTGGAAATAATCATATCTGCACCTGCTTCAATATACTCCAGGTGAATATCACCAATCAATTGAGGCTGCTCCATTAACACTTTACCCGACCATAATTTAGAATTCTGGGGGTGTATAGGAGAATCTTTGTCAATTCTCTCTTCTAACAAAGTTCCTAAAGCACCATCTATAACCAACCTTTTTTCTTGTAACACTTCCCTTATATCTTTCATTGTGTATATTGTTATCTGAGTTGTTGATTGAAATTTTCAAACTAATGTCGTATTTTTCACTTTTGTCGAAAACTTTGACATGATTTTAGACATTTCTTATCTGCACTCCCCAGAAACTTTTCAATTTCTCTTCCCAGTAAAACTGAAAACTAACAACAGCAATAGATTGATTAAATTCTGGAAAACTAACAACAGAGATTGAATCTTCTACAATGGATAACAAAAGAAGTAGAGACGATTTCGAAAGAGACAATTTACAACCTTTCCAAGATGACAAGAGACAAAGAAAAGATCCTGCTGATGAATTGGTTGCAAATGTCTGTGGAGATATACAAGCATTAGATCCACGTAACATAGAGGATGTGGCATACATCTCCAATCCTATTGTTGTCGAGTTTGAAAAGATTGATAAGTTAAGAGTCAGTTTCTTAAACACTATCTATGCCATGGTCATAGAACAGCCTTCCAAGATTAATGTCATTGGGGAATTGGTCTTAATCTGTAATGCCAAAAACTTTGTTGTTGGTAAATATGTTGTCGAATTCATTCATGCTAAAGCCCAGACTTTATTGAATAGATTGAATCCCGATTTCATCGTTCCAAAGGGACAAAATCTATTGGATGAGTTTTCGGGTATTTTCAACAATATCAAAAGTATTTTGAAATTCTTGGCTGTTTTAGTGCCTATTATTGAAAATTATGCTATAATTAATGTTTTTGAGCAATTCTTGAAGTTGGCAATTGATTTAAGTGAAGTTTCTAGCGGCACAGCACAGCAGATTTACTATAATTGTTTGATAAGTATCCCCTATTTATTATGTAATGATGATTCTCCAGAATTGGTGGAAAAAGTTAATCAATTGGTCGATTTGGCTGCCACTTTCAATATTGTTACCAAGGAAAGTGACAACATATTATTACCATTTGTTGATAAAGCTAATATCAAAAAGTCTATTGAAAATAAACGCTTGGTAGACTTGATCTTACCTGCTATCAAGACTTTACAAGGTGAAGATAAAATGTGGTCAGGTTTAAACAACACTTTATTTGCGGGAAGAAAACAATTATTAACTCCAATTATATCCGAAGCCTTGGCAAATAATTCTCTTTCCAAAGATATGGTTAAATACCCATTACCCCAATTCTCCATTGTCGATATGACATTATTATCGAAATACTCTCCAACAGGTTTGATTGATGAATTATGGGCCAAAAACTCCCGAGTCATTTTCCAAATTTATAATTCCACCACCGAGTTTGAGACTGTTCCCAGAATTGAAACTTATCAAGGGTTATTTTTCCAAGATTTGATTAGTGATATCATCACTAATCTTTCCTTCAATAAACAAGAAGCTGGGACTTTGGTATACAATTTGGATTTAGCTTTCAGTCAAGATTTGGCTCCAGTCAATACTTCGATCGACCAATTGACTTTGATTCATCAAGATAACTTGTCAGGCGAAAACTCACCACCATTGTCTACTTGGAAAACCGAGGACTTGGCTGTCGAAAACATTATCAATATGATGTTCCAATTACCAAGATCTTTGCATCGTGAAATTTACTATTTTTCAGTATTGACTGTTATTTGTCAACAGAGTCCAGCTAATATTGCTCCAGTATTTGGTAGAGCTATTAGATACTTATACAACAATTTGGAAACCTTGGATTACGAATTGAGAGCCAGATTTGCCGATTGGATGTCGATCCAATTATCCAACTTTGAATTCAGTTGGAAATGGGACGAATGGGTTGATGATTCCCAGAAGTATTCTGCTGTTTCATACCATCCCAAAAAGAATTTTGTTACCAATTTAATTGCCAAAGAAATTAGATTATCTAATAAAAAGAGAATTAAAGAAAGTTTTATTGCCTTGGATCCAGAAACTTCCGATATTGTTCCCTTGGATGAATACTTTCAATACTTGGATGTATCTTTATATGACGATAAAGAATACTTAATCAAATATGACTATGAATTATACGGAAATGTCGACACCACCAAGGGAATTCTTGATAAACTTTACGACGAGAAAAAAACGGCACTCGAAGCAAAACACGTTGTTAGTGCTCAAGATGAAATGGTTTTCAATTTCTCGTCACCAGAATTACCATTACATGAACTTTCAACCGCTGCTTATGAATTAGTCGTGGCAAACTGGAAACCTAATGATGAATTTGACGAACTTTACAAAAAATTGTTGCTCGAAATTGAAGAAAAACATCAAGACATTAATGGTACGCGATTTTTAATTAACTTGATCTTTCAAACATATGTGTATGTTGGATCACGTTCGATCTATTCCGTTGTCAGTTTACTTTCTCGTGACATTAACAAATTGAAATATTTGAGTGGACAGAATATCACTTATGAAGATGAAGAACCTCAATTTGCAGAACAAGAACTTTCTGCTGAAGAAATCAAACAGAGACAGCAGTGGATTATTCAATCTGTAATAAGAATATGGTTCCATCAACCACAAATCATATTTTTGATTCTTGAATATTTAGTGGAATATGAAATTGTTCAAGTGTCACATGTCATTGAAGCATATTTGAATATAGATCATAACTTGGCTATTGGTAACCTTTCATGTTCTGATTCTCTTATCAGGTTGTTATCGCACCTTGAAAATAAACCATTAGTTTTACAAGTACTCCAACTTGCTACAAACAATCTTAATGAAATTACCAAGAAATTGAATGTGGCTAATACCGATTCTGTTGAAATAGATACAGTGTTTCCCCGTGAACCAGAAGCAGAAGCCAATGTTAATTCACAATGGTTATTTTATGAATATAAAGGGTTGATCAAATCTTTTTATAGAAGATTTATTAGAAATCAACCCATTGATTATCAACAAGAAGTTGAAGATATTTTAAAGACAATTGAAAACACCCCAACCAATGAAGAAGTGGTGAGTTGGTTAGCTTAGCTAAACATTTGTATGATTATGTAATTTAGATAGTTTCATGGATATATTTTGTATGAGATGCGAAAAACCGTTTAAATAGCAATTGATCTGAACACTATGGAGGAGGAACATCTTAAGGATACGTCCTATGCCATTGAAACCACACAATTAACGTATGCTTTTTCTGGAGGTAAAAAAATAGGATTGCAAGATATCAATTTGCAAATAAATTGGGGGACTACCAATCTATTAGTTGGACCTAATGGAGCTGGTAAATCGACATTGTTAAAGATCCTAGCAGGTAAGACATTGATTAAGAAGGGGAATTTGAAGATTGGTGGGTTTGATCCATTTGAGTTTTCCAAAGATCGTCATAAATTCCATAATTCCGATATTAACAATTTCATTACCTATTTGGGTACTGATTGGGCTGCTAATTCGATCGTGAAGCGAGATATCCCCGTGAATTTGTTATTGGCATCAATTGGTGGTGAAGTGTACGCTGACAGAAGAAACCAATTGATCGATATCCTTGACATTGATCCCGAATGGTCAATGTTGGGAATTTCCGATGGTGAACGTAGGCGAGTTCAAATCGCCATGGGTTTGGTCAAACCATGGAGGTTATTGTTATTAGATGAAGTGACTATAGATTTGGATGTAATTGTCAGACAGCGTCTATTATCGTTTTTGAAAGAAGAGTGCCATACCCGAAACTGTTGTGTCATATATGCTACCCATATTTTCGATGGGTTAGGTAAGAATTGGTGTGATCGATTAATTCATTTGGATGCTGGATCCAAGTTGGATGATATTGACATGACGCAAGTTAAATATGTTAACCAAGAATCACCCGTGAAAATTGATACCGAAGCCATTGAGATCCCAACCTCGGAGTCAATCCATCCACTCGCATTGCATTGGTTATACCAAGATTTGGAACGAAGAGGGACAAGAGAAGACGAGAAGTTGAAAATGATTGAGAGACATAACGATTGGAATAATTCACGAGATGGTTCGTATTTTGATGGTAATGACGATAAAATTTCAAAATATTTCCAGTCGACTAGAAGTAATGTATAGAGGTATATAGATGCTAGATTAATTTTATACGTGTATTAGAAATACATATGCAATATAGAAAGTAGACTTAATGCAAATGAACCTGGGTTCATAGTTTACTTTATGATGGTGAAGATGTAAAAGAATTATGACAACCTTCTGTCGATCTCATAGAATAAATGATCCATGAGTCTTATTATGTGGATTCGAAATTTGATTTCTCAACCAGTTTCGGGGGTGACTTGAAATTTATTAATTTACTTTGTAGATTATATCATTCAGTATATGAATTGGAAATTGGAAATCTCAGCGACCACTTTTCATAATAGTTGAAATTCATAAACTAGAAAAATATAATTCACTTCAATGAAATATAATTTACGAAGTAAATTATCTTTATATTTCCTGTTCAAATCTCCTTTCCATCTTCATGAACTCCAACAATTTATCCTTCTCGGCAACCTCCTGCGCAAGCAACCAATTCTGGTAAGTCAACTCCATTTGCGATTCATCATTAAAACGCAAAAAGTTTGGCTTTTGGGGTTTAGAAACAAGATGAAACTTTTTTTCCGTAGTAAACTGTTTAACTGGCGATACTGCCTTCCTTTTAAGATCGGGAACAGTTAAGCTTTTAATAGGCGACTTAGTAGGACTAGAATCAATTTTATGACTCGATGTATTCTGGAATTCAGAATATATCTTTTTGAATTCTGTAGTATTATCATCTTGATTATCATTCAACCAAGCTTTAAAAGGCCCTTCAGGGGATTGTATATCGCGTACAGGAGCATCTATACCAGTTTCAGGTTTCAAATCGTGAGAATTTAGTTTCAATTGATCATCTGATTGTTTGTTTAAGTCTATCTTATTCATCAACACTCGATGGTTCATTGTGTATAAGGATTATATTAAACTATTTGTAACCCCTCCTGTTGACTGTAACAATGTAAACAAAAAAAGATCATCACGTGTGAGATCCTTTTGGTGATTATTTTTTTAAATTTTGCAACCAATGAAATTAAGAAAGATGGTTAGATTGGAGAGGATGATGGAGTGGTATTAGTTAGATTATAAAGTAGTAAGTATAATTATTGTAATTCATTTTTAATTTCTGATTTTTTTTGCCAATTTTAAGTGCAACATCAATCAGGAATATAATATTCCCATGCAAATAACCTGAAATAATAAGTTGAATAGTACAATTCAAAAGTAAGTAACTAGATATATATAACATTGTAGTTTTATTTGGATTATCTGGATTTTGTCTCTTTTTTTCAAGTAACATACAAGATTACCACATTTTTTCTATGGGTATATTAAATTTAATCCTTACATAATTACACGAGTAGCTATAGAACTGTTTACCTTCGTATCAATTTAACCCTATACTAGAGAAGAAAAATTAAAATCTTCTCTTTTTTTGTCGTGACTGTTTTGAATAGTTTTATTTTCCAATACATTTACAACTTGAATCATTTTGCAATAAATTGAAAAAATGAAAATTTATATTACGAACATTACTGTAAACCTCCACTTCCACCTACCCAACAGTTCAGTAACAACAAGTATAATAAGAGTATAATAACATCAAGTTATAGAAATTGAACTACAGACATACATGAATATAGCCACACCTTGACTTCGAGTCCCTGGGAAGATAAACCTCAAATTATTTCAATGATATTTAATACATGTGATGACTTTCTATTTATATTGTATACATAGTTTACGTCTAGTTTCTGCACCAATAAAACATAGATTAATTAGTTAAATTTAAGACAATTGATAAAAATAAATGACAATGGAAATGAACAATTAAGGTATGGCTGGTGTGAAGTTACCAGTAAGAACGTTTATTGGAGGCACTGGGTATGGTAATAACCAATTAATTACAGTTGGAATCTACTTTTGTATAAATGAATAAAAAGTAAAAATGATGAAATATGGTCATATCCTGGCTTAGAGGTATTATTTGAAATATGACTGCGAATGATGATAGATTTGTAATATACAAGTAAAAGTATGAATGAGTTATAATGATGCAATATTTCTACAGTATAAAGTATTGTGACGTGTTTAACTGTTATATACTCTGTTGTTATTTCTATTTGTTCTGTTGTTCTTTCTTAATTTGTTATCATTTAATCATTCTATTTCAATTTTACTTTCACCTCCTATTAAAAAAAACAATTGGTATTTATATACACACCATATATAACCATTTAGTAAACATTTAATTCCGTTCTTTCTTCTATTACACAATGTTAAAGTTTAAGAATAAATTCAAGTTTGGAACAGCCGCTTCTACTCCTCCTTCTGAATCAGATGATACCAGTGAAAGAAATTCTTTAGATAGTAAAATCACCAACAATTCAAAGGATTTGGTTGATAAGTTGGAAAAATTGGATTTGAAAGATGAAAAGGACAAGAAAAATGAAAAGGAGAAGGAGGATTCTCCAGAAGAATCTTCTTCTGATTCTCCTGGAGTTTTAACGGTTAAGATATATAACTCCCAAAATATTACATTACCTGTGAAAATATCCAATAATGCCCAAATCTTGAAAGCGTTGGCCATAAATTCCAATAATGAACAAACAAAGGCAGATTTGATGAAGAATGTGGGCAGTTTACCTCAAGATGAATTATTAGATACGTCTCCCTCATACTTACCTAGTATTATCACTATTCCTACCCAAAATTTAATTAAAAGTTTACTTTATTTAACTATAGAGTTTGATAATAATGTCCTCGTTATAGAACCCCAAAAGGGTTCAGTGGCTAATTCCACTTGGAATCAGGTTGTATCGTTCGATGTGACGAAAAAACAATCTACAATAGGTTCAAAGTTCTTAAATCTTAATCTTTTCATACGCTTACCCAATGTCTTGATACCTAATTCGGAAAAGTCGAGCAAAAAACATTTGTTTACCAATTATAACACCAACAACACTTCGAGTAATAATATTGGCGATTTACTAATTGGGACGATAAAACTCCCATTAAATATAAAATACCACAAGAATCAAATCAGATTAATGAATCATGAGTATCTCAATTTCATAAATTCAAATTTGGGGACCCTGGAATTAATTTCCATGGGTCAAATCATGTTGACTTTGGAGTTTAAACCATTGGCGAAAAATTTGCACTTGGCTATTGACGATTTCGATTTGTTGAAAGTGATTGGTAAAGGGTCGTTTGGGAAAGTCATGCAGGTGATCAAAAAAGATACCAAACAAATTTATGCCTTGAAAACTTTGCGCAAACAACACATTGTTTCCAGAATGGAAGTGGTGCATACTTTAGCTGAAAGGACTGTCCTCGCCCGGGTGTCCAACCCTTTTATTGTCCCATTGAAATTCTCATTCCAGTCCCCTGAAAAGCTCTACTTGGTCCTCTCATTCATCAATGGGGGTGAATTGTTCCATCATTTACAAGTGGAGGGGAAATTCCCCATGGACAGATCGAGGTTTTACATTGCCGAGCTTTTAACAGCTTTGGAATCGTTACATGAATTAGATGTCATTTACCGAGACTTGAAACCAGAAAATATCTTGTTGGACTACCAAGGGCATATCGCCCTTTGTGATTTTGGTCTTTGCAAATTAAATATGAAAGATAATGATAAAACTAATACATTCTGTGGTACTCCCGAGTATTTGGCCCCTGAATTGTTATTGAATCAGGGTTATACCAGGTCGGTAGACTGGTGGACCCTCGGGACTTTGCTTTATGAAATGTTGACTGGTTTACCTCCATTTTACGACGATGATGTTCCTACAATGTATAGAAGAATCTTGCAAGATCCGTTGAAATTCCCACCAGCATTGGAAAGAACCGATGCCGAGGATTTACTCATCAAATTATTGCAGAAGGATCCTAAATTAAGACTTGGTGATGCCCTGGAAATCAAAGCCCATCCTTTCTTTAAAGACATTGATTGGCAGAAATTAGTCAATAAGAATTATTTACCTCCCTTCAAACCACAAGTGGAAAACTTGCTAGACACTTCTAATTTCGACCAAGATTTCACCAATGAAAAACCCCAGGATTCGGTAGTTGACGATTTCTTGACTGAAAGTGTACAGAAACAATTTGGTGGCTGGACCTATAATGGTGATAATATGTTTTAGAAAAAAGAAAAGAAAAATAAATGAAAGACTAATAGTGAAAGCAATGAAGCTTATTACGGTTCACTGAAGTGAATCGGGAGTGCAAGACAATCAATGATTCAATTGAGATGACAGGTTCATGACTACAACTTGTCGACTAATAAAAATAAATATAGTGGTAATACAAGTACATATAAGAATATATGGCAATCAATGCGCACTAGCAATGCTAACAATAGTTTTACTAGTATATTCTATTTCAAATGAGAAAACATGCTCGAGTAGATAACTACAAAATATGGAATAAAAAAGACATAGAGGTATAAGTACATATGTAGAATAGATTACAATCAAGGTACACTTGTTAACAGTCATTTTACTCGTATATTCGAAATATTTCATAACATAAATTCAATCTAAAGTATATAATCATCCCATTCCTAAACACAAACATCTCTATTTATTAGCGGCATTATAGTAAGAAGCACCCTGTCTCCCCGGGAACGCACCACCACCAGTCTTGGTACTCTTATCAGTCTTTTTTGGCGCCAATGGTTTATTATAATCATTGGGTAAATCACCTTGAGCAATTCTTTGCTCATCTCTACGTAAGTAATCTTGGTAAGCAGGATTAACTTGGTCTGGACGGGCGTTAGCAATGTTGACTGTAGGTTCATACCTTGGTACGACATACACGGGGGCGTTAGGATCCTGAAACTGCTGATTAGGGTACTGTTGATTAGGGTACTGTTGATTAGGATAATCTTGAAATTGTTGAGGGGGATATTGTTGATTCAGTTGTTGTTCATTACCATACCCTTGTTTCTTTTCATCAGGATACCCCTGAGGTGTTTGTTGTAAACTATTGTAATCAGGAACCCCTGCGGCTGGTGGTTGTTGTTGAGAATCATTTGTAAATTCATAAGGAGGAGGATCATTTGGTGCATTTAAAGGAGGTCTATCATAACCTTTATCATTGTTATCTTCTTTACTTTTGTGAAAGAAACCCATTGTATTTGTTACTAATGTTTTAAAAAGATTATATATTATCTATTATATCTGGAGTAGAAAGGTTGCAAATGAAATTGTCGCACTCTGAGTGAAGAAATATAAAAAAAACAAAATTTTTCACATAGTAAAATCTAAAGAGATTTAATATAGCTATACCACCATGTTAGCTAACAATATAGGTTCCAA
This sequence comes from Candida sp. Y128-05E, assembly GCA_037042355.1. Classification (NCBI taxonomy): domain Eukaryota; kingdom Fungi; phylum Ascomycota; class Pichiomycetes; order Serinales; family Debaryomycetaceae; genus Candida; species Candida sp. Y128-05E. The sequence goes on along the minus strand of JAXQKE010000218.1, from coordinate 36,838 downwards.
ATGGACTATAGTTAATAACCTTATGAAAACATTGGTAAGGGGAAAAAAAAAATCAACCATTCATCCTTCTACACAGAAAGTAGTCAACCAACTATCAGCATTATCAGCATCTAGAAAACAACCTAAAGTATTAAGCTTGTGTCATGAAGATATAATAAAACATAAAACTATCGTAAACGCTTGGAAATCTTATAAATCAAAACAACAATATTTAAAAAGAGTGCAATTACAAAAACAGTTTCAATCTATAGAAAATGCCATGGATGACTTGAAAGTAACTAGTCCGGAGTTGTATGAATTAGCTAATAAAAAAGAAGATAAGAGATGGCCTTTGCAAATGAGAGTACCTACAGATTTCCCCGCTAATAAACCTTGGGTTTATAATTACTCTCCAAAGAAATGATTATAGATTTTTAATTATCTTGTATATATAAAATAGGAAGAATACATAGACATTCAGTTAATGGACACACGTAGAAATGTATCTAATATTGTAAAAATCACTACTTAACTATGAGTGTATCATTTTGTATTGAACTATACGTGCTATTGAAAGTTTGCAAAAACCCACTATTCTTCTGAGGTTGTCGGAATCACCAGCAACGACATTTAAACCGGTGGTTTGATTCGACTTCTACGGAGGAGTAGCCAAGTTAATGCCGGGCCATAAACACAGCATATTGGACCCCGACCCGAGAAAATACGTATTTTTCCCCGGGAACAGTTATTTCCATGGATCTTTCCCGTCGACAGGACAAAAAGACGAGCTGGTTCGGACTGTAAGCCTAACCAGACGTATACCTCAATTTCGCGGTAATAGCTTCCCAAGCATTATAGGTTTAAGAAAACCGGGTATATGAAGATTCTACAACAATAAGTTGCATTGAGAATATGTACGTTTACCACAAACATTGACTAGGTATGAGCTATCAAATAGCAATGGTACATATTCATCTAATGAATTTGTTGGTACAATAATATTTATCCCAAAAGGTTAATAAAATGGTTGAACCATAATCAAGAATGTAAGACACCCAAACGATACCTAGTTTTCAATTAGTTAATTCCAGCGATCTTATCTCTCTATGGAAGTAGCTTCCACTGGCGGAGCTATGGTCAGCCTTGCAACTCGTGCTTGGTTTATTAGTATACCCAATGCTTTGCAAGCTGCTTTACAAGCTACTTCACTAGTTCCTTCGCAAGTGTTTCACGGTCCGATTTGCTCGTTGCTTCGCAAGAAAAACTTTAATATACTCGTTGCTTTGTAACTTTCACTTTGCAAGTACTTCACAGCTAGCTTCCCAGACAGATATACTCCTTGCTTTGCAACTCGTACTAGTCCAATATACTCGTCGCTTTGCAGCTTGTACTTGCATTATTAGTACACCCATTGCTTCGCAACTCGTACTTTCTTCGCAAATAATTCACAGATTGATAAACTTGATGCTTCGCAGCTCATATTTGCTTCGCAATACACAATTTTTATATACTAGCTGCTTCGCAAGTCACCACTAATATACTCGTTGCTTCGGAAGTACAGATTTACTATACTAGTTGCAACTTTACTTGCTTCGCAATTCTTACTTGCTCTGCAACTCTTACTTGCTTCGCAACTCTTACTTGCTCTGCAACTCTTACTTGCTCGCAACTCTTACTTGCTTCGCAACTCTTACTTGCTTCGCAACTCTTACTTGCTCTGCAACTCTTACTTGCTCGCAACTCTTACTTGCTTCGCAGAGTACTTGCTTCGCAGTTCATACTTGCTTCGCAGTTCATACTTGCTTCGCAGTTCATACTTGCTTCGCAGTTCATACTTGCTTCGCAGTTCATACTTGCTTCGCAACTCTTACTTCCTTCGCAGAGTACTTGCTTTGCAAGTACAACTCTAATATACTAGCTGCTTCGCAGCTATACTTGCTACGCAAGTTCTATATACACGTTGCTCCGCAACGTGCAAAGTGCTTACAAGCTGCTGCGCAGCTTGATACTCGCTGCTTCGCAGCTCGTCTAATCATCCAACGACCTTATCTTTCTCTTCCTCGACGGAGTCGAGGTAGAGGAAGTGGCTTCCACTGGCTTTGCCAGTGTCAGAGGAGCTGCCCCCGGCTGCTCCACCGAATCCTCATACTCATCAAAATCCAACCCCCTTCTCAAATTCTTGACATAATTATAACTACTCAATGAAAAAATATGATCTCCTTCGGCAAACGGTAACTTTTTCTTAAAATTAGAATTATTAGAAGTTTTTGAAAAGTTATCAAATCCTTTTACGATATTACCATAATACGACTCCAGGAAATAATTATATTCCTTTTCATAGATCGAATCCTCCAAGTCAAATAATTTAGCAGACAAAGCGTTCTTCTCTATGATCTTTTTAATCAAATCATCTTTGAGTTTATTATAGTTATCTAGATCCTTACTCATGATGAAGTGGTGATGTTTATTAAATGAAAATTGATTTGAAATATGTCGTAGATGAAATGTCGTAGATGAAATGTCGTAGAATATATCATAGGTGACAAATGTGACATGTCGTAAATTCAATGTCGTGGAATGTCGTAGTAGACGGTAGAAGTATCTTTCTCTGTGGCTGTCATATGATAGATACCCTGGTGGGTTCCTATAACTTCCGGGTGTTCCATTCAGCCAGAGAGTAGTTAATCCAATCGACTCGTGTTCCCCCGGATTGAAGTAAAGAGAGTATTCTATTGATCAATTGATTGATCAAGTGATTATTGTAGTTAATTCAATTGATTCTCTATTAATTCAATTGATTAGTAGAGTTGTAAGTTATAGATAATATATAATTTAATTGTAATTGTAATTACTAATTACTAAATATTAAATAGTACAACATCTACATCTACATCTACATCTTACTTCCAAGTGTAATTTTCCTCCGTGTGTCCCTTTAAAGTTGTTCCTATTTTAGTTGCGGAATTTTCTCGTCCACACAATTTCAACTATATAATAAACCTCAATTCCAGGAATATTTTCATCTCCTTTTCTTTATACTATATATTAATTATGGCTATTTCTAAAGTATTTGCTCGTTCTGTTTACGATTCAAGAGGTAATCCTACTGTCGAAGTCGACATCCACACCGAAAAAGGTTTATTCAGATCCATTGTTCCATCTGGTGCTTCCACTGGTATCCATGAAGCTTTGGAATTAAGAGATGGCGACAAATCTAAATGGTTAGGTAAAGGTGTTACCAAAGCTGTTGCCAATGTCAATGAAATCATTGCCCCAGCTTTAGT
>JAXQKE010000218.1:0-33504 GCA_037042355.1 Candida sp. Y128-05E | reverse complement strand
AACGGTGGTTCCCACGCTGGTGGTGCTCTTGCTTTCCAAGAATTCATGATTGTCCCAACTGGTGCTGAAACCTTCTCTGAAGCTTTAAGAATCGGTTCCGAAGTTTACCACAACTTGAAATCTTTAGCTAAAAAGACTTACGGTCAATCCGCTGGTAACGTCGGTGACGAAGGTGGTGTTGCCCCAGATATCGGTTCTCCAAAAGAAGCTTTGGAATTGATTGTCAAATCCATTGCTGCCGCTGGTTACACTGGTCAAGTTGACATTGCTCTTGATGTCGCTTCTTCTGAATTCTACAAAGATGGATTCTACGACTTGGACTTCAAAAACCCAGACTCCGACAAATCTAAATGGTTAACCGGTGAACAATTATCCGATTTATATATCGAATTAATCAACGAATACCCAATTGTTTCTATTGAAGATCCTTTCGCTGAAGATGACTGGGAAGCTTGGGTACACTTCTCTTCTAAAGTCGCTGACAAATTACAAATCGTCGGTGATGACTTAACTGTCACCAACCCAATCAGAATCAAGACCGCCATTGAAAAGAAAGCCTGTAACGCTTTATTGTTGAAAGTTAACCAAATTGGTTCTTTAACTGAATCCATCAAAGCCGCTAACGACTCCTTCGATGCTACCTGGGGTGTCATGGTCTCCCACAGATCTGGTGAAACCGAAGACACCTTCATTGCTGATTTATCTGTCGGTTTACGTGCTGGTCAAATCAAGACCGGTGCCCCAGCCAGATCCGAAAGATTAGCTAAATTGAACCAAATCTTAAGAATTGAAGAAGAATTAGGTGATAAAGCTGTTTACCCAGGTAAAAACTTTAGAAAATCCGCTACTTTATAAGCGCATACATTATGAGCGAAGCGAATAATGTATTGGCCCTTAAAAGAAAATAACGTTATTTACAAATGAACCTTGATTTATTGTGTTAATATATGAAACGTAAAAAAAGTGTAGACATTATGACCGAAGCGAATAATGAAATGGTAATTGTGTATTGCTTTCTTGCTAGTTCTTAGCAAAGGCTTAATACTGAAAGATAAATATATAGATATACAGACCATTTCTGGATAGGAAAAACATCACTTGCTGGGATAAAATAACTATTATGGTATGATGAGTTTTACGTTCTACACTCTTTAATCGATCTAACTGCAGTTGAAAATGTGTAATTTTATGGTTTCCGTTAATCCACCACAATTGTGTAATTTTTTTTGCTACCCTTTTTATTTTTTCATTTTTCACGGTGGATTAATCAACTCCGAAATCATGAAAAAATATCTCTATTCTTCATTGGTTGCGATAAGACTAATTACGTTCTGTCGATTAGTTGCTGGCAATTTCATCTAACGCAGTGAATAATCGGATAAGTCCGATTTCTATAAACGTGCTACTGTAAATGAGTCTTGTAGATTAATACCAATTTCTATAAACGTGTTGCTCTAAATGAATCTTCTAGATTAGTTCTTCATTTACTTTCTATAAACGTGCTATTCTACATGAATCTTGTCGATTATTCCTCTTTTACAAGTTCTATAAACGTGCTATTCTAAATGAATCTTGTCTATTAGCTCCTCTTGTACAATTAAGCACTATTCTATATGAATTCTGTCGATTAATTCCTCTTTGACAATTTGATCCAACACTTCAAATAATCTTTGAGTCACATAATATACTTGCTCGAATGTATTATACAAAGGTAATGGTGCCAATCTGATGACATCGGGTCTTCTTTCATCAGCTATAATTGCATGATCGTGCAAGTACTTGTTAACTCTTTCCATGATATTTTTCGATGCATCGTCGTAATGGGGTTGGAATAATAATGATAATTGACATCCTCGTTCGTCTGGTACCAAGGGAGTTAATATTTTATAGCCAAATTTCTCATCATCGTTATTATTACTGATATAATAGGAAGAGCTAGTTAATAAATCTTGTAAATATTGCGTCAATTTGATACTCTTGGCTCTTAATTTTGATATCCCTCCTACTTTTTGGAATAACTCCAAGGAAGCCTTCATTGATACTACATCGATTACCGACGGATTCGATTGTCGATACGATAATGCCGAATTTATAGGATCGAAAGATTCCAACATTTTGAATCTATCTGAGGCATTATTCCCCCACCACCCAGCTAATCTAGGACTGTAATTGGTGGAAGAATTGTCCTTGGTGTATTGCTCATGAACAAATATACCTGCCATTGCACCCGGACCAGAGTTTAAATACTTGTAGGAACACCATACGGCAAAGTCGACATTCCAATCGTGCAATTGTAAAGGTACATTACCCACAGCATGGGCCAAGTCCCAACCAATTTTGATGTCGCCATTCCCAATGGTCTTAACATAGTTGGTGATTGTTTCAATTTGAAACAATTGACCAGTATAATATTGAATACCAGGGAAACAGACCAATGCCAATTCGTCTTTATTTGTTTCAATTGCATGTAATATATCTTCTGTTTGTAAATATGTACTTCCAGGCTTAACTTCCAATTGGATTAAGTGTGATTCATCATAACCAAATAACCCAACTAAATTTACAAATGCATAATAATCACTAGGGAAAGCTTGTTTTTCAAATAAGATTTTCGTTCTTTTACCCTTTGGTTTATAGAAATTGATCAATAACGCATTCAAATTAGCTGTTAATGATCCCATAACGGCAACTTCATTAAATAACCCACCAACTATTGGAGCTATTAATGGAATTATAGGTAAATCAATGTCAACCCATGAAGTCTTACCTTCACCAGGATGATTGAAATGCGATTCAACACCTCGTTTTCCCCAAGCGTCTAATTCGTCGTTTATAGCTTTTCTAGTACCAGTTGGCATTAAACCAAGTGAATTCCCACAAAAGTAGATAGATGGATCAGTATCTTTAAAGTTTGGGTGTGAAATTCCTAAAGATTTGAAAGTCGGTATTATAAACTCATGTTTATAGGTAGGATACTCACTATCCAATTGAGTAGCTTGTTCTAGAGTCATTAGTATGGTGATATATTTCAATCTCGCACTGAAAATTTATAATTATCACTGGTTAGCAAAATCTTTCTACTACTTTAGTCAAATGATATAACCACTATCATACAAGTACAAGTAATCTTCTAGGTGAACTACAGTATGTTTAACTGAGAAAATAAATATTTATTAGAGAAAAATGAAAGATTGTAACAGAATATATAATTATATTGAGAAGTAATAACATTGAAACCTTGGCTAAACCAATTTGTTAGTCCAATTAATTTAAATGAATGAAGAAAGATTTAGAAAATTGAAACATCTTCAATAAAGAAATTGCATGAGAAATAATGGCACCATGAATGACATGGAAATTGTCTTTAAGATACCAGCTCCACCTTCAGAAATAACTGACACGGCTGGAGTAGATGTTGTAATATTGTTGGCTCCAGGTGTAATTGAACTACCATCGATTGATGAATTTGGAACAGACGCAATTGGAGTAGTAGTACTCATAATTGGATTTGGTGAAGCAGTAGTAACTAGAGTACCACTAATGATGGTTGGATTTGGCGAAGTAGTAATAATTTTGGATTCGGTAGGTACTTGTTCAGTTGAACCGGATAACGTAGATTGAGTCAAAATAATATGAGTGGTGTAAGTGGTGTGTAAATCCGTGACAGTGGTAAGACTTGTTGGAACTGGAGTATCTACTTCAGCAGTGCTAGTCAAACTTGATGGAGACACACTTGTGGGTTGGGAATAAGAACCATTCGAATAAGTAGGAACTGGAATGTCTACTTCAACAGTAACTGTACCACTAACAAATGGTAAAGTTGTAGTTTGGGTATAATCACCGGTCCATGGTTCAGTAATAGTGATGGTTGGAATTGGAGTATCGACTTCAACAGTAAGTGTTCCACTAACAAATGGCAAAGTAGTAGTTTGGGTGTATGAACCAGCCCAAGCTGTAGTGATAGTAATAGTTGGGATTGGAGTATCGACTTCAACAGTGACAGTTCCACTAACAAATGGCAAAGTAGTAGTTTGGGTGTATGAACCTGTCCATGGTTTAGTGGTAGTGATTGTTGGAATTGGAGTAACAGTGCTGGTGTAGGTGGTGTGTGAATCGGTGACAGTGGTAATACTTGTTGGAACTGGAGTATCTACTTCAACAGTAACTGTACCACTAACAAAAGGCAAAGTAGTAGTTTGGGTATAAGTACCGGTCCAAGCTGTAGTGATAGTAATGGTTGGAATTGGGGTATCAACTTCAACAGTAATTGTACCACTAACAAATGGTAAAGTAGTAGTTCGAGTATATGAGCCAGTCCATGGTTGAGTGATAGTGATCGTGGGAGTTGAAGTATTTTCTTCGACAGTGCTAGTTACACTCGAATCAGTAGTTGGAATATTCACTTGGATGGTTCTAGTCCCGCCAGATGTGTATGGTAACGTGGTGGTATCACTAGATGAACAAGTACAATAAACAGTAATGGTGGTTTCGGGAATAGGTGTTGAAGATGGTTCAATTTCTCCAGTGCTACTTACACTCGAATCTGTAGTTGGAACATCTACTTCAACTGTAACTGTACCACTAACGAAAGGTAAAGTAGTAGTTTGGGTGTATGAACCAGTCCAAGCTGTAGTGATAGTGACAGTTGGAAGAGGAGTATCGACTTCAACCGTTACTGTACCGCTAACAAAAGGCAAAGTTGTAGTTTGGGTATAAGTGCCAGTCCATGGTACAGTGGTAGTGATTGTTGGAATTGAAGTACTTTCGGCAGCGCTAGTGACATTCGATGAAGTTAAAGTTGGGGTATCGACCTCAACAGTAACTGTTCCACTAACAAAAGGTAAAGTAGTAGTTTGAGTATAAGTACCGGTCCATGGTTCAGTGATAGTGATGGTTGGAATTGGAGTATCAACTTCAACCGTTACTGTACCGCTAACAAAAGGCAAAGTAGTAGTTTGGGTATAGGTACCGGTCCATGGTACGGTGGTAGTGATCGTTGGAATTGAAGTACTTTCGGCAGCGCTAGATGAAGATTCGGAACTACTCGACTCAATAGAAGTTGTGGATGGAACTTCATAGACAATTGTTTTGGTACCACTTTCTGTGTATGGTAAAGTTGTTAATTGTGATATTGATCCAGTATAAGTTGATGTAACGATGACAATACCAACTGCAACACCACTATCGGTAACAACTGGCGGATTGTAAGTACCGTAACTTAAGGTATAGCCGTTATCTGTTACCGTATCGTCGCCGACACATTGGTACGTATTGATATTCGTTACAATCTTTTGCACACCAGCTTCGAGGACATTCTCAACATTTATAAAAGGTCTATATCCAGCAGGAACACCTGAATAGTCAACAGAAGCTGTATCTCCACTACAGGTTATACTATACGAGTATTCTTCACTGAAGCTTCTAGGATAATACCAAGCATTCAAGTCATCAGTGAATCCGAATGTAAGAGTGGAACAATCAAGAGGCGACGAAAGGGTTAACCCTAATGTACCTGAAACATAGCCATCAGTACAAACACCACCTAAGGCATAATTCTTTGATGAAGTACTAGCGAATATAAGTTCGTCTGGAGGCATCCCATCGTATGGTGGACCACCTTCGAAAGCAGCAGTACCTGAAATATCGTTTGCCCCATCATTCCAAGTAACTAACTGTTTAACATCATCTGGACCATCTGAATACAAGGCAGCACATGTAAGATCATAATAAGTGGTTGAACTACCAATACTGAAAGCAATGGCCAATTGAAGTGTACCTGAATAAGTCATCAATTCACTAACAGTAGGCAAAAAGGTACATTCCAATTCAGAATATATATCCAGATCAGAACCAGCGACGTAGTAACAAGAAGCATACGATATATCATCAACTGTCAAATCAACACCAGAATCTGACGCAAAGGTCCCAATACAAGGCATAGATAAAGTGAAGGTATCACCACTATTAACTGCACTACCATCGAAGGCCCAATCTAAAGTGGCAATCCAATATGCTCTGTTTGGAGCAGCATTAATATAATTTGCAGCAGGCTGATATACAAAACTAACATCAGTGAAAATTCCAGTTAGTTCTTCACACAACACCAATGCTAGCCAGTAAGCAGTCAAAGTTAATTGCAAAAGCATATTAAATGTATTATAATGAATTAAAATAAAAAAAAATTAACAATCAAGATTTTAGGTGATATATATATATATATATTTACAGGTAAAGGTTTTACCCCCAAACCAGTGGGACTAACATAGGTTGATGCTCGTACACTTTAAAAATAGTGTTGAAACATTTAAAAAGAATTAAGAGGTTTTTTCATTTATCCTAATTAGGCCGCGACAATTGAAGCAAAACTTATATTTTTTGCAACCATTGGAAATAATCTACTCAAGATGCAAATCTAAACCAAATGTATCTTTCTCTATTTGAATGTTTGTTATGATTTCTATTTCCAACAATAGAAAGAAATTTCATGGGCGTGGTCATATTACTTGGTTGATTGAATTCGAACTTGTAGCCAAACTGTGCATCAATTAAAAAATCACATATATGAAAGTTGAAGTGTTAAATTTTGATCCGGTTAATGAATGGTTAAAACGACATGGCTGTGACAGTTACAATTCAAATATCTTTGATCAAATATTTTTATATCTGGAGTATCATCGTCTACTTTCGATGAGTGTGTAGTTTAATGGTCTGTTGGTCCCAAAATGGGACTTACCTAATAAATAAAAAATAAACTATTTATGTTAATTTTAGATCGCTAGTTGACTCTAGTGGTACCGAAGATATCTACTACAGTTTTCGTGTTTATTTTACTGAAATTTAAATTGCAACAATGAGCAGCCACAAAAAAATGTACCACAATTTTGAAAATTAACTGTCGTTGTTGCATTAAACTTGCAACATGGAACATTTTTTAATGATCATATATATTAGGGCTACTCTAAATAAACAAAAGAACAATATATTTTCTATAGATAACAAGAAGACATACAATCTACATCGTCTTGGAATTATCGATACCAAACTGGAAATATTTTGTTTGTGCCGAATGGGTAGGGTGAAACAGATAGCCAATCTTTTCCTTGTCCTTGTTTCAGATTTGTTTAAGCAAAGTAAATGGGTAATCTATGTGTTTGACTACTCCCTCACACGTGGAAATGGAAATCCACAGCTGTTTCTCTGCTAACAAATGTCATAGTTCGGAGACTGAAAATCGATTAATCAGAAAAGCAATTTAGACAGGGTTTGCAAATTGATGATTGAATAAAGACCGACAATAACGCAATGAATAAACCCGCCCACCTTTGTTAAAAACGATTACTATAAGTATCATTGTTCAAAGTGTGATTATTCACTTTGTTAACATCTGAGGTCAATGCTATTCTTGGAGGTTAAATACACTTTCTGGGCATATTTTCTTAGGATTGCTTACACATATTATGGAACGGGTTTAGCCATTGTACTTTTTATTATTATTTTTTTATTCTTGGAGATTATCATCCTAGATGTTACAGATGACGAACTATAAATCTCGTGATTTACCTAGTTAGGGTATTACAATGTAGTTCCATACCACTTGTAATATTCTAGACTTCAATTAGCGGCGTGTTAACCGTTTTGTACAGATAAGCTTTTGCTAAGAAGATCTCTATTTTGATCCTTAGTCGGTATATTTATGGTTAGCTACGACTGAATCTGATCATCTTTCATCGCCTAACTTTCGTTCTTGCTTAATGAAACCGTCTTTGGTTAATGCTTTCGCGCTAGTTAGTCGTGAGTAAATCTAAGAATCTCACCTCGGACAACTGAATACTCGTTAAAGAAAGTCTGGTAAGAAGAGGCAGGAGGTGAAGTTCTTTTGATTTTGATTTCACCTTTTACCACATATTTCGAAACCGTTGGTAATCTTCAAAATTACCAATAACATTTAATAAATTAATTTGGAAAGAAGAGTTTCAAATAGTTAAATAGTTAAGATTAAAAATAAGCAGGCTCTCGAGAGAAAGGCTCTAAAACGTACAACATAGAATACAGGCCATTAAATAGTAGATAGTGATTTAAGTCGTTTGGACATTTTTCACGACATTATAAAATGTCGCACCTTTTTAGAGCCCAATACTTACTGTGAGCTAACACATTTTTGTATCAATCTAATACTATTGCTAGACACGGTTAAACATGATTCATTCTGTTTTGATATGTATGTATATTAACACTACACTCTCAACTTCCAAACTAACATTCTAGTTAACAATGATGGGTTACCAAGATTGATGAAATTTTATACCAACGTTGATTTACCTACCCAACGATTGTTATTGCAACAAGTACACCAGTTGATATCAACTAGAACTAGTCAGGAATGTTCGTTTTTGACGCCTCCAAAATTATTAGAGGATTTGGATGATATCAAAGTGATATATCGACATTATGCTACATTATACTTTGTCTTCATTGTTGATGACCAAGAGTCTGAATTGGGGATATTGGATCTTATACAAGTGTTTGTCGAATGTCTAGATAAATGTTTTTCTAATGTGTGTGAATTAGATTTGGTGTTTGGATGGCAAGTATTACAAACGGTGTTGGAGGAGATAGTGCAAGGGGGAATGGTTATAGATACAAATATCCAGAGGATAGTGGCTGCAGTAGACGAAGCAAATAAACAACAGGGGACTAATGGTAATAAAGGAAGTGGGTTTCTACAAGCAATGTCGAGAGATGGAGGGTTTTGGAATCGTACATAAGAAATCCACGAAGTGGATTTAGAAAAAGAGCTGATCCCGTTAGAGAGTAACATTTATTCATAATGGTAGAGGTTTCATAAATCATTGGTAATAGTAACATATTGTCAACAAGAGATGATAATTATTCAATAAAAGGAAGATAGATATTTTGATAAACAAATTGAGAATATCAAGGAGTCAAACATACGAATGTAGAGCAATAGTAAAGAAATCAACAAACTATGTAGAGATTATCAATACAAATCCTACAATGTCAACCAAACCAATTTTCAATTATATATACAAGGTAAATTCAGGCTAATTATAAATGGTAAACTTAGCTAACTAAATGATATTACCAAAATTTCCAGAAAGGTTTTTTATTAATCAACCTTTCAGTTTCTTCTAATTCCAACTGGGCATCAGATAAACTATTCATTATTTCCAAGTCTCGTTTATTATTGGCAAACAATTCTTCATCGACTAATTTTTGCGACAAGTTACGTTGTTCTTTTTCGAATGGAGAACCGATAGGACCAGTTTTCCAAATAGGATCATTTGAAGAAGCTGTTTTTTGAACAATTCTCATCAATTCTTGTTGTTCCAATCGTCTTAATTCCCGGCCTTTTTCATATTCGGCTCTAACTTCAGGTGAGAAACTAGCAATCAATTCTTCATCGGTGGGAGTGATGTATTTGTACAAAAGAACACCTGTACCAATGATACAGGTACCAGCGAAGTAGACTCTAGCCCATCGATACCATAATGGTTTTGGAGCAGACATGGTTACTGAGATGATGACTGGTTGAAATCATTGGAAATGTTAGGGAAGTCATGTGATGAGATTTTCAACCATACATTAAGCTTGATTTAGTCATCTGGAACAAGACAAAGTGTGTTCATAAGAAAGCAATGACGTGTGTAAGCAGATATACTGTGGCTGTACTTGTTTTTCAATTCAAGATTATCCTGTCATGCCCTCGTATAACATCATCTCCAAACTCATCTTATTCTCTCCTATTGCAAAGGCTTAGACGCGGATTACTCAGAAAAAAAATTACTGTTATTATTGCTATACGATCTATACGACCTACTCTTTAACTGAGCTACAACATCATCACCTCGTATACAACAGGTCATATTTTTAACAGACATTATTTCCTCACACTAACTATTCTTGCTATTCATATTGTTCAACACAATGTCTGATTCAGAAGATAAAAGGAAAGACGGTAAACGAAAGTTTCATAAGAAATCAAGGTATGGTTGTTCTACTTGTAAGAAGAGGAGAGTCAAATGTGACGAAAACAAGCCTGCTTGTAACAAATGTGTCAATTTGAAGTTGGAATGTGGGTATTTACTCGATGATAAGAAAGATGATTCAGATCAAGCTGCGAAGAGAATGAGGGTTGATCCAAGTCCGTCTCCAGTTCAACAGGTGGAGACGCCAGCATTAACTCCCAAGGATGAGAAGTTGAATATAAATAACTTGAAGAATACCAATTTTATAAAACAGGAATTTGATTTTCAGTATGGGAATCAAGAATCTACCTCAGCAGCAGCAGCTGCCGCTGCCCCTGCTGCTGTTCCCACCGAGGCGAAAGGATTCCCAGAGATCCCTCCAAGCTTACTCCCCATACTATCTATGTTTGGAATCAATGCCAAGGACCTTTCCTCCCTACAACCGTTACTTGCCTCGTTTGGAGTTAAAGATATCACCAGTTTACAGCCGTTATTAGCTACGTTTGGGGTAAAACCCGAAGATCTCGCGGGATTGATGCCATTGCTCGGAAAACCAGAACCAGAACCAGTACCAGAACCAGTAGCGGAAGCACAGGCCCCACCCCCAGTGGCTGCACCACTGGTAGCTCCACTGGTGGCTCACCAGGACAATTCCCCGGAGAACCTACTCCATGCTGGCAATCTCAACAATGTGAACTTGTCCCATTTGGTTAACAATCTCTCGGGTATGGATAATTTATCGAGTTTAGGTAATATCGCCAATTTATCCAACCTCGCTACTTTGGCTCAATTACCTATAGACTTATCCAATCTTACGAATGGCTCTACTGACACTAATGAAACTTCCAATAATACCCCCAATACTAATTCAACAAATACCAATACCAATACCAATTCTAGCAATGCGACCCCCAATAATACTTCCATACCCAAAATATCCAACAACAACATCACTGGTAATCCAATGCAACAAGCTTTTAACTCCTCATTAAACATGCTAGATTTACGGTTGATGTTCCATTATACTTCGCAAGTGGCTAATACGATTGCCGGTGCCGGTATTAGTGACACATCAATCTGGAATTATGATATTCCCATGTTGGCGTTTGAGTATCCTTTTTTGATGCATAGTTTATTAGCATTTTCAGCTACCCATTTGTCGCGTACAGAGAAGGGGTTGATGCAGTGTGTTACGAGTCATCGAGGCGATGCGTTGCGGTTGTTACGAGAAGAAGTGTTGAATATCAATGCAGATAATACCGATGCGTTGGTGGCGTCGGCGTTGATCTTGATTATGGATTCGTTGGCGAATGCCAGTTTGCCGAGTAGTACATCTCCTAAATCACTTCCAGCCTCGGCATGGATCTTCCATGTCAAGGGAGCGGCGACTATATTAACAGCTGTATGGCCATTAACCAATACATCGAGGTTCTATAAATTCATTTCAGTCGACTTGGGCGACTTGGGAGATATTATCAATAACAAAGTTCATATCAATCAAACGAATCCCCAACCATTCTATACTGATTTGGAATGTCATGATGCCGAGATTGGCGATTTATTCCCGGTGGAATTAAATTCACCATACTTAATAACACTAGCATACTTGAACAAACTTCATAAAGAAAGATACAAATCTGATTTCATCTTGAGAATATTTGCATTTCCAGCATTACTAGATAAACTGTTTTTATCATTATTAATGACGGGAGATATTAAAGCCATGAGAATCATGCGAAGTTACTATAAACTATTGAGAAGTTTCACTACAGAAATGAAAGATAAAGTATGGTTTTTAGAAGGGGTGAGTAATATCTTACCTGTAGATGTTGAGCAGTATGCTGGAGGAGCTGGAGGGATGCATATGATGTTGGATTTCTTGGGAGGAGGACCATCGATAGTGGCTAATAATGAAGTAGACAATGAAATCAACAAGATAGATCCGAGTGGGAGTTTAACTAAGAAATTGATTGATACTAATAATCTCCCCAGTGATATTACTAGTAACTTAGATATAATGCAAGGTGATTTGTACGACCATCAAAATTAATTAATATATATATATGAAGTGTGAGTGAAAAGTACCTTCCCAAATAGGAAGTCTATGTATAAAATCGCGTGTTAAATTCACCCAAAGTAGTAATGGAGATAAAGGAGACAAAAGGACAAGTGGTAAAAATTGGAGAGTGTAAAGAGAAAGAAGTGTAAGAGTAGAAAAGATATAAGTTTTAATCTGTTAAACTATTTGTTACTATCTCTCCTTGTATTAAATACTTCTCTCTGTTGGTATTTTCTGTTTCAATAGGGGAAACTTTTTTTTTTTAAAGAATTTTAAAAAAAGAATTTTGTGTAATTTCCAATATCGACTGGGAAAAGAAAAAACAAATTTTTAAATTATCAACCGAAAATAATTAAAATATATTTAGTAATCATACTTCCAAATCCATCTTTTATATTGATACAATCCTAGTCATTCTATCTTCATATTACTTTCCACTGTTGATTTAATTATATCCAATAAAAATTTGCCTTATCAACTAGAAATTAATAATTTTTTTTTTTTTTTGATTAACAAATTATAAACAAACATTCATATATATATATATTCACCTATAAATTATTATGCAAACTATAAAGTGTGTTGTTGTTGGGGATGGTGCTGTTGGTAAGACCTGTTTATTAATCTCATATACTACCTCAAAATTCCCTGCTGATTACGTACCTACCGTATTTGACAATTATGCTGTTACCGTGATGATTGGTGATGAACCTTTCACTTTAGGTTTATTCGATACTGCCGGACAAGAAGATTACGATAGATTAAGACCGTTATCTTATCCTTCCACTGATGTATTCTTGGTATGTTTCTCCGTTATCGCACCCGCTTCATTTGAAAATGTAAAAGAAAAATGGTTCCCTGAAGTCCATCATCATTGTCCTGGTGTCCCCTGCTTAATTGTAGGTACCCAAACCGATTTAAGAAATGACGAAGTCATTTTACAAAGATTACAAAGACAGAAATTGACTCCAATCTCGACCGACTTGGGAGAGAAATTGGCCAAGGAATTAAGAGCCGTCAAATACGTCGAATGCTCGGCATTAACCCAAAGAGGTTTGAAAACCGTGTTTGATGAAGCCATCGTCGCCGCGTTAGAACCACCAGTCATTAAGAAGAGTAAAAAGTGTACTATTTTATAAGTGATCCAGATAAACCTTTTGATAAGTTTAGTTGATTATTGCCAAGAAAAAGTAACCATAGAGCGAATGGTAGTGTTTAGATGATTTGCATTAATATTATCCCCATGATTAGATTTGTTTTTAATATATCGACATGATACATGGAGGTGTTGCTATATTTCAATTATACTTTCAATTATATAAACTATACTTACAATTAATAAATAATCAAAAAAAATAGTTATTATTATTTTCAATCCGGAGGATTGTTAAATAATGGAAAATGAAGTAATCATTATTTTCAATCCTGAGGATTGATAAATAATCTCAAGGGTTGTAGCAGATATTCCATACTTAGAATTCTCGAAAAGGTTGAAGTGTTATTTTGTATGAATCATTTGAGGTAAAGATAGTTTAGAAAATATTCTTTATCTAAAGGTAACATATGTAGTTATAAATTATATTATTATATAAGATTAGATAACAAAGATGATAATATAAAACTATATAAATCTATCTAAATATAAAATAGTTGCATCACCAAGATATACTAGTAAAAAATATGATAAACAATTATTCATTATCTCGAGTGATTTAGCAGATTATTGCATTGGTTTTGCGCTTTAACCATCACACGAGTCTACCGATTTAAACAATTCATATTGAATATTTCACACTTATGTTTACACAATAAACCGGCAAGATACCCAACTGTTTTAACAATGGGTTTTGTTCACTACATTACTGAACCATTTGTTGAGAAGTGTTAGAGAGTAAAATATGCATATCAGATTAAACACAATGAAAATTTATATGGTGGGATAAACATGGAAATATGGCGGATTTATCAATCGGGAAATATTGTTGAGTTAGAGCTACATTAGCTAATGTCCAAATAACATAAGTGCCAAATGGTATGCCACATAGAATTCCACAGTATCCTGATGCAGTTATAAGTGGAAATTGTTGAGATTCAAATTTATTTGTTAATTCAGTTATTGTGTTGGCTGTCTTGATACATTAACTAACTACAAATATAATCATTTAATTTTCACAATTTATTAAAAAAATAATTATTACTATTGACTACTAATAGACACACAAAGTTCGAATAGACCGACTGCTAGCTATCAATTACAATTACAATTTCACTTTCATTTCAACTTCATTTCCATTTCCAATCATTTAGTGGCAACATGTTCTTTGTAAGTAGCAAGTCTTTGTTCTGTCCACTGTTTAAGAGCTACGTGATACCTCTCCAAGTCACTTTGAGTGGCCTTGTAAGCTTCTTTTTCGCCTGTAGTCAATTGTTTCCATTGATTGGAAAGATCCTTACCGATTTCAGCAAAAGATTTATCAGTTTCACCGTGAGGGTAACGTTCTTTCGTAAACGCGGCAAAGCCACCTGCGGGAGCCTTTGGTTTTGGGGGGAATTTTCTCTTCAATTCCTCAGAATATTGATTAGCCCCAACTTTGAATTTCTCCTTTTCTGCTTCCGATAAATTTTTCCAGTCTTGGGCCAATTCATTGAATTTTTTACCACCCGTTTGTTTAATATAGTAAGCAAAAGCACTGATGCTATTGAAATTCTTGAGAGCTTCCTTATGGAGTTTTTTCTCATCTCTTTTAGCTTTTTCTTTAGTCAATTTCTCAGCTTTTTTAGCTTTTTCCTTAGCCAATTTCTCATCTTTTTTAGCTCTTTCTTTAGCTAATTTTTCGAGTGATTTGGTTTTATCGGCTAATTGCTTTTCAATAGCTTTCAAGTCCTTTTTTGCCTTGCTTAAATTAGCGGCTGGTGTTTTTTTAACGGTTTTTGCAGTAGTAGCAAATGTTCTAGCGACATTGAGCAAGGGTAAAGCAGCAATCTGACGAGTCAATGGTACGTATCTGAGTGACAACATAATGGGTATAATGTATAAATGCTTTGGGTGTTTGTTTTGTTTCCAAATACATGTGTGGGTGGGCGTGCACACGACCAAAAGGGGTAGAATTGATGTTATACATAACATTTCTAAATACCCAGCCTTATACAACCCTTATATAGGGTATCATATACTATAACCATATCTATACGAACATTCAAGTATATTTGTCTTTTCCTATATATCTCAAATCCTGTTCTGACCATGAGCTGCACAGTCAAAATATTGCGACCTTTTAAAAGCTGGTTCCAATTAACAAGGTTCTACATAACCAAAACATAATTATTTCTAACTACCTTCACTACCATAACCATTCAATATCATATCAACTGCTGGATTCTAGATTTCAATCCCATTTCCAATCACTTGGTGGCAATGAGCTCTTTGTAATTAGCCAACCTTTGTTCTTTCCACACTTCAAGATTTTGGTAATACTTCTTGTATTCACTTTTAGGGGCCTTGTAAGCCTCTTTCTCGGCTGGGGTCAATTGATTCCATTGGTTGGCAATATCCTTGATGTTTTCAGCAATTGACTTATCACTATTGCGGGGGTAATGTTCCTTAGTAAACGCGGTAAAAACTCTTTGGGGACCCTTTGGTTTTGGAGGGAATTTCTTTGATAATTCCTCATAGTATTTATCAGCCCCAACTCTGAATTCATGCTTTTCTGCTTCCGATAAATAGCGCCAATCTTCGGCCAAGTCCTTGACAGATGCACCCCGTTTTGTGCGCTTCTGTTTAACATAGTAGGCAAAACTACCGAGTCTTTTGAAAGGAGTGAGAGCTTCCTTGCGGATCTGTTCTTCGTCTTTTTTGAATTTTTGTATAGCCAGTCTCTCGATTGATATCGAAGCAAATGTTCTAACGACATTGAGCAAAGGTAAAGCACTAATCAGACGAGTCAATAGTGTGTATCTGATCGACAACATAATGTGTATGATGTATAAATGTTGTGGGGGTGATCTGTTTTATATATGAGTGACAGGGGGAATTGATGTTATACATAACATTGTACTATAATAGACACCTCTTTCATTTATTTAAAAATAATGATAAGAGTATTTGTTTAATATAGTAAACATATAAACATATAAACTAATTTGGAATTTGAGTTAGTCAATACATGTTGTACCTTTTTGGTGTTGATTTAAAGATGCAAAATCAATTTGAAATGTGGTGTTTTCTGCAAAACTGAGTTTATACCTGATTTAATTATACTAATTTGGGGATTTTTCATGGACAAAATCAAGTCATATGTTATATGTCTATAATTAGAATATATCCTTTTTCTTTCTAGTCATACTAGTTAGTTTGTGGTTGATTTAATCACCTTTTTGATAACACCCTATATAAAAATGTCGTGTACTTTTGCCAAAAGTTTTTATGGGAAGATTTTTTCATTTTACAACCAAGGTTCACGTCAAAGGGTAATACTAGTTTTGGCTGTTTAATAGAATAATGTTCAATACCGCAAGATCAGACACCTTGTTCCTTGGTGGAGAGAAGATCAGTGGTGACGATATCAGAAACCAAAATGTTTTGGCAGCTCAATCGGTGGCAAATGTGGTGAAATCTTCATTAGGTCCCGTGGGTTTGGATAAAATGTTGGTCGATGATATTGGTGATGTCACAGTCACCAATGATGGTGCTACTATTCTCTCGCTTTTGGATGTACAACATCCAGCTGGAAAAATCTTGGTCGATTTGGCCCAACAACAAGATCGTGAAGTTGGTGATGGTACAACTTCAGTGGTGATTATCGCCGCTGAATTGATGAAACGTGCCAATGAATTGATCAAAAACAAAATCCACCCAACCACTATTTCTGCTGGTTATAGAATTGCTTTGAAAGAATCTGTCAGATACATTAATGATATTTTATCGATTCCAATTGACAAATTGGGTAAAGAAACCATTTTCAATATTGCCAAGACATCAATGTCTTCGAAAATTATTGGCTCCGACTCTGATTTCTTTGCCAATATGGTGGTTGATGCCATGTTGAAAGTGAAAACTGTCAACTTAAAAGGTGAAGTCAAATACCCAGTAAAAGCAGTCAATATCTTAAAAGCTCATGGTAAATCAGCTATTGAATCACAATTAATTGACGGGTATGCTTTGAACTGTACCGTTGCTTCTCAAGCTATGGTCAAATCGGTCAAAAACGCTAAAATTGCTTGTTTAGATATCAATTTACAAAAACAAAGAATGGCCATGGGTGTACAAATTAATATTGACGATCCAGATCAATTAGAGGAAATTAGAAGACGTGAATACGGAATCATTATTGAAAGAATTAGAAAAATTATCGATGCCGGGGCCAATGTTATTTTAACCACCAAAGGTATCGATGATTTATCGTTGAAAGAATTTGTCGAAGCTGGTGCCATGGCTGTCAGAAGATGTAAAAAGGAAGATTTGAGAAGAATTTCTCGTGCTACTGGTGCTACTTTGATTTCCAGTTTGAGTAATTTGGAAGGTGAAGAAGTATTTGATGCTCAATCGCTTGGTTATGCTGATGAAGTAGTTCAAACTAGAATTTCCGATGATGAATGTATTTTAATTAAAGGTACCAAGCAACATTCTTCATCATCAATTGTCTTAAGAGGTCCAAATGATTACTCATTAGATGAAATGGAAAGATCGCTTCATGATTCCTTATCAGTGGTGAAAAGAACCTTGGAATCTGGTAATGTCGTCCCTGGTGGTGGGGCAGTTGAAACTGCTTTGAATATTTACTTGGAGAATTTTGCCACAACATTATTTACTCGTGAACAATTAGCTATTCATGAATTTGCCCAAGCTTTATTGGTTATTCCAAAAACATTAGCTATAAATGCTGCCAAGGACTCATCCGATTTAGTATCTAAATTACGTACTTATCATGCCGCATCCCAAACCGCTAAAGTAGATGATTTGAAACGAAGAAATTATAGAAACTACGGTTTAGATTTGATTCAAGGGAAAATCGTTAATGAATTAACCCACGGGGTATTAGAACCAACTATTTCCAAGGTTAAATCATTGAAATCGGCTTTAGAAGCTTGTATTTCCATTTTGAGAATTGATACTATGATTACTGTTGCCCCTGAACCTGAAAAGGAAGATCCTCATGGACATTAGAACCAAAGAAAAATAAATTGTGTATATTAGACTAAATAGGATATTAATCAAGGCAGTATATATTTGATTAATCTGACAAAAAAAATAATTAACTGTTTTCGTAACAACCAAAATATTCTGACATCACCAAATTCGGCTGCAATTATTTTCTAGGTGGCATATGAAATTGTGAAATTTATGGCATCGACATACTTTATTAACAGGGACAGCAATGCAAGTAAAATCACTGAACATCAACTGTGTGAATCAATTAGCAACCATCGGTTTCAAGCAAAAATGCTCAGATTGATTTTACGAACGCGATGAAACTTAAGCCACACTCCTTGCAATTCCATCAATCAACGTACACGCTACAAATTCAAATGCATTTAATACTCATTATATTAATTATAGTAAAATATATAAGTTTACTATCCGTATCTATCATAACCCCGTAACCGTTCCCAAATAAATTAAAAAAACCCAAAATAAAAATAAAATAAAACCTGACAAGATAATCAGCAAATGATTCGATCAACATACTGCTGATTCATCAACTTTTGTTCCATTCTTGATTTAAGGGGAATATTTAAAGATTTATTACCCAATGGTTTTCTTGTAGGATGGTTCATAGTGAAGTAAGCAATATCCTCATCCTCGTCATCAGAAAATACATCGTCTGCGAGCGAGAGCGAAGACGCGTATGAGGAGATGGATAATGAGGAAGTAGGTTGCATATTGAGACTGGTAGAAGATGCGGAAGTGGAAGTCGCATTACTGGAAATGCTAGTATCTGATGAAACAGAACTAGATCTAGAATCGATAGGTCCCGAAACCTTTCTCTTGAACGTACTCGATAAACGATAGAAGTTGAACTTCTTATTGGCATCGGCAGATTTAGCACTGGTTAATTCAGCCTTGATCTTGGACAAGAAGGGTTGTAAACTGACAATCAAGTCAGCTTCGTTGATATTCAAGTTCCAATTCAATAAACTAATCAACTCTTGTTCGGCGAGATTAATGTCTTTTAAAGTCAATAACCCATTGGTATATTTCTGCCAGTGCTTATTCAATGGCGAAGAGTCATTGAGCGACTTAGCCGATAATATCAAAGATGCCAAGAATATTCTGTGTCTGGTAGTTTCCATACCTATAGCATTAGCTGGTAACAAGTTTCGTAATTTGTTCAAGTAGTATAACGTAGCCATCAAAGTAGGTGTTTGGACATTGGAGTATTTAATAAGGTTAATGATAAATGTCTTCAAGGACATTTTTGGTTTACAGTCATTTGACTTAATTTGAATGATAGATTTGGTAGTTTCCACCAAGAAAGTAATCATCTCTGGTGATACCGGCTGTTTGGAAAAGATTTTCAATGCTTCAGTGTCTGACATAAGGAATGTGTTAGTTTTCTAGCTAGTGTTAAATTTGAAAGATAATTATCGATAACTTCTGAATTTTTATTCTACTTTCTGCTTCTTATAAACTGAAAAATCTTTTATTTATACATACCCCCATTTACATTTTACCTTGCATGAATATATCAATATCAACTCGCTAGGAGTGCTTTGTTTTGCAGCAAACGACGCATCACCCAGCGCGTAGAAAAAATACTCAATAAAAATTTGTTCTGTCAAGTTTCAGGAGGGCTACCAGCGTGTTTTTGAGGAGCACCCGACACTACTTGGCTGTGCGCAATGGCTGGTGTATGAGACTCAATCGAAACCCCGTATTGACGATGCATAAAACGTAAATGTGGTATTATCATTGCCTAGCTTAGTGTTCTATTATTCTATCTTTGCCTATTCGCATTTTTCGCAACAGTGTAAATCATTACATCATTGCCATTCGTGTTACTATTCCTTCTACGTGGTACCATTTCACTTGAACCTTGTTCTATTAGCTTAGTTTTAGTCTAGTTTAGCTCAGTTTAACTTAGTCTTCCTTACTGCTAGGAGTGTTCTCACTTTGCAACTTGTCTAAACTTTATCACCTTCCGGTTTTAACCCTTTTCGGGTGTTAGTTTTATGTCAGGTACAATATATTCGTCAGCGTGAATAAGTAAATAGTAACATGGAGAGAATATGGGGGGAAATGTGACTGGTATTGTAGTGTATGTAGGGGGTCATCGGTAGAGTTAGGTGTGTATTTTATTGACGTAGCAACGGCTCTGTTGTGGTCTGATCTAGGTAATTAGATTGCGGTGATCTAGACCATTGTCGCCAATGGCTCAATGTTCAGACAAATCGGATAATTCTCCGACTAATGATCTTCGGTATCAGTGATTTACTGTATATTTACCTATAATTACTGGTATATATCGTTTAATCAATTTTAATGTTGGCAAGTTTAATACACTTGCTCAATGTTTCGCAATTTGGTCTCATTGCTCTGCAATGAAAGACTCGTTGCTTCGCAACTCGTCTAGTACCCAACATCAGGATAGTAAAAAAAAGCCATGGCGATAATCAAATAAGTACTCAAAAGCATAACCCCTTCCAACCAATTCGATTCACCATCCAAAATCACCAATGTGGTAATAAACACCGAAGCAAAGGCAATGACAGTTTCAAAAGTGGAGAAGTAAAGCGACATTGGCACGTCAATAACCCAACCGCACAAGACCATGAATGGAGTGACAAATAAGGCAATTTGTAACGAACTACCAATGGCAACTCCAACAGCCAAATCCATCTTGTTCTTCATAGCGACAACGATGGCAGTGACATGTTCGGCGGCATTTCCAACAATAGGAATAACAATTAAACCAATGAAGGTCTTGGATAATCCTGAAGATTCAACAATATCATCGATTGAACCAACCAAGTAATCAGCACATAAAGAAACCAAAATAGTGGTGAAAAACAAAACACCTACAGCGGCCCAGGTCGATAAATGTTGAACTGGTTCGCTGCTTTCATTATTTAATCCAGCAATAATATCATCATCTTCATTACTATTGTTTTGTTCTTCAAATAAAGATTTGTGAGTCTTCAATTGGAAAACCAAGTACAAAATGTATACTGAAAATAAAATGACAGCAACACCACGAGATAACGACAAGATTGAAGCATCAGATGAGCCAGGGACTGGGAATTGGGGGGTTTTGTGGCCCTCCAAAGCAGTTGGTGGTTGAGTGGTAGCATGGAAAGCAGCTGGGAGTAAAAGACCAATGGTTGATAAAGCCATTAATGATGACATGGTTTGGGCCGCAGTTTGGTTGAAAGTTTGTTGAACTCTAGTGACACCACCAGCAATAAAACACATACCTAATACCAACAAAAGATTGGACAACATTGAACCCAACATGGAAGCCTGGACAATTCTAATTTGACCTTCTTTTAAAGCAATGATGGAGACAATCAACTCAATGGCATTACCGAAAGTAGCATTTAATAAACCACCAAGGGTCTCACCAACATGTTCAGCCAATTCCTCAGTAGCGAAAGAAAGCACCGAAGCCAATGGGACAATAGCAACAAAATTCAACCAAAAGGTAAAATTGGAACCCCAATTAAGGAACCCTGATAATAAACCTAATGGGACAAAAACCAAAAGGTAATTAACAATTGATGATTTCAAAGTTAAGGAGAGTGGTTTGTACCATGTTCCTTGTAATCTGCTTTCTGTTAATTGAACCATTCTGAATACTATCTAAAAGAAAAAGAATGATGGTATTCGTTAACCCTCCTTATAAGTTGGAATTTTATGCAAACAGCAAGCGTAATATGAAATAATCCTGTATACAAGATACACGTCAATGAGCAATTACAAACAATGGAGAAAGATGAAGTAATTATTGTATTAAGGTATTAAGTACATTCTATTAAATTGTAGGTTCTTTACTACCATGCAAGGAGAAATTAAATAAATATTATTGGTCCACTTTTTCTTGGACATTTTTATAATACTAACTCTTTCCATAAATATGGTGTAAACACTAATATTGCTGTGAATAGAGTATCAATTGATTCTAAAAGTGCTATAGGGAACCCAATCATCCCTCGTTCTATGAAATTACAATAGATAGCATAGAACGCAACACTGAAGAAATGACTGAAAAGTAAAAATGGGAATGGTAACATTCCTGAAAGTAATCCTATAGGTTCAGAAACACAAGTTCCACCTAATTGGAAATACTTGACACATCCTTTTTGTAATATCTTCAAAGCGTTCTTGTCGGCGGCGAATAACGCATATAATGCAACAGATAAAGTATTGATAACTGAGTCCAAGTTCTTTCTCGCTTTATGGAATTTAACCATTTGTTCTTGTACTTGTTTATGATTTGACAAATCTTCAATAGGGTGTAATAGTTTACTTAAAACAACTGCGTCGTTTAATCCCACAGTCATACCTCCTCCTGTCAACGGATGTCTCATATTCAATGAGTCTCCTAATAGTATCAACCCTTGGTTGTGTTCTTCATTCTGCGGTAACGCTGGTAAGTATTGGTTGGTCATGATTCGGAATTGTCTCTCTTTTAATGCTTTGTAAAAAGGTAATTTGATTCCCACTGGTAATGCTTTTAAAACATGTTTTTTCATATAGGTGTAGATCTCGTCGTTTTTAGATGATGGAGGAGTGGTGGATCTGTAAGCACATAAAATACGGGTATCTTGAGGTGATATTTGGTACGCCAATATTGGCGCATGGTCTCCTAAGATAACGTGTCCTCGATTCTTTGCTGGTATTTTCACATCTTTCAAGTGTAATCCAACAAAGTATGAACTGATTGTTGGGATGTTTCTAGGCGAAACTTCCTTTCGGAATTTCGAGTAAATTCCATCGCAACTTATCGTCAATTTAGCATTTATAGTGATAATATCATTCTCAAGTTTCACTTTTACACCTGTAATCACATTATCATCTTCTGGCGACCTGATAATCTTTATCACAGTCCCGGCTACCCAATCAACATTACTTTCTGATTTAACGATTTTTCTCATATTACCTATGAAATCACCATGATGGAAGGCCATCCCCAAAACATTCTTACTATCTCTCCATTTTTTACTATCCACTGTCAGATCAGTCATTATTTGGTCGTTACCATCGTAGACACAATCAGGTACCGGTTTCATCACATTAGTTCTATCAGTCTCTTCTTTCAAAGGATAGTCGAGCTCAATAACATGTTCATGGTACTTGATATAATACCCAGTAACGTCCCAGGCCTCTATATTGTTCACGGCATGAACCATACCCAATTCCTGTAATGCCTTCACTCCACCCGGTTGCATCAACTCACCGACGATTCTATCGGGCTTATCCCAGTTTCTTTCAATAATACAGACTTTCCTCCCCTGTCTGGCCAACGCTGTGGCTATAGCCGGCCCCACAACCCCTGCTCCTATCACTATAACATCGTACATTAGATATTTCAAAAGGTAAACAAATTTTCAGATCAACAAAATTTTTCAAATATGGTGATTTTCTGAGAAATGGCAAGTTTATATTATAGTACTAATAATATGCTATGTAATGTAAAGTTATTATTATTTATGTAAATTTTCGATTAATCACACCACTGGTATTCTGGAAGATTTAAAATTTCTAGCCATCGTAAAATCGCGTACGCTCGTTTAGCTCGCAAAATTCACATGGGCAGAAAAGACGATTTATGTCAAAAGTTAAAAGAAATTGAAGTGATCACAATCAAATCATTCATCATCAGATTCTTCTTCAGCTTCTTCTAACCATTCGACAAATTTAGCCACTGTTTGTCTGACATGGGTATTTTCATCATCAGACTCAGTAGTGCTCCACCATTCGATAATATCTTCTTCTTCGACAATATCCAAGTCATACAAGGTTCTCACAGACCAGAAGAAGACGGTATGGTTGTATTGTTGATCTAATAACACCACTTTTTCTTGGATATTACTCAAAAGATCTTGTTTGTCAGCATTATCAAATACTTGACGCTTGAACATTGTCCCCCATTTAGTGTATATCTTTTCAGTGGCTTCCTTTGGTTGCAACGTATCGGTGGTGATGAATTTGACAATACTATTGAACATGGCTTCAATGGTGGCAGATCTGACTTCATGGTAGGTGACATTCATCGACATTCTCAAAGTATTCAACTCTAATAATGCGGTATCGATATCATGGTTGTTTTCAATGGCTCTTTCAACTGTAGCCACTGCTTCTTTGTCGAAATCTTCTTCGTCAAAATCACTATATGCTCCTCCTTCATAATCGGTTGACATGACTGAGGTTGTCGACATTCTTCTAGTCTTTCTAGCTTGTTTCTTGATTTTCTTGGTAGTCACAGAAGCAATAGAATCGTCGGATAAATTCAAGGTTTTAAACTGGTAAACCATCCCAGAATAGTGTTTAGGATCGAGTTCATCATCTTCATCACTGTCAGAATCGACATCCGATGCATATAAAACACCGACCCCCTCTTCACCAACAAGGCCAACATTATTACCCTCTTCTTTGTTCTCTTCTTTCTCTTCCTCCTCCTCGTCATCATAAAAATCGAACGAATCTTTTTGTTTGATTTGGGCTTCAACTATTCTTGTTTTATGAGGTATAACTTTATCATCACCAATGATTACATTGAATCCAATGACCGAACCGGGATTTAAAACAACGTTTTCTCCAAGGGTCACATTAGAAGCAACCAAGGCGTTGTTTATAGTGGTATTATCGCCAATTACTGTATTATCCCAAATAAACGATTGATTAATTACCACGTTTTTACCAATTTTACAATTTTTACCAATCACTGATTTTTCAATGGAAGAACCTTCACCAACTTCCGTCTTGGTACCAATGGAGGTACAGCTACCGATTTTACAAGATTGGGCAAGAATAACTTGTTCTTCCTTGTACACATGGTTGGTTCCATAAGAGTATGTAGTTTTCGACGTAAAATTCGAATCTGGAGTTATTGGATAACACCATCTGGCAAGTATATCTTGAGAAATAGCATCATAAGTGGCCCAACTCTCGACTCTAGCGGCATATTCTGAAGAATCATCAGAAATGTAGGCATAAATATTTTTTCTTAACAAATCCGAAGTCAAAACCCCCTTGAGAAAGTCATCTCTTAAATATTGATAATCGAAATTATCTTGGAAGATTTGTGGTACGTGAGGGGAACAAATATCGATTTGACAATCGATAAGATCATTTCTGATTTCAAATTCTTCGGTATTCTCTAAGATTTCAGGATCTATAGTAACAGCTGATTGCTCACCATCTATAGAGTTTATACTCTGATAATATACACATCTATTGGTTTTCTTGTCTAAGAAAAAAGTAGCAGGATCAACAGGAGACCTGGTTCTGTGTAATGGCGAAGCTTGGGTTAAGATCATGGTCAGAATTTGATCTTTATCTTGCAATCTTCTATTTTTATGAATCTGGTAAGGCTTGGCAAAGTCAATATTGGTGACTACGTCACCAGATATTAAAATGAAATCACCAGTAATTAAACCTCTATTATCTAAATCTCTCATTGAGTCACCAACTGATCTAGACTCTAAAGACATCACCGTCGAAATAGTGAATGGAGATTGGTTTGAAGACCATTTAGAATTATCGATGTATTCCTGTATTTGATCAGCATGGGAAGAACACATTAAGTAAACTTCATTAACTTTAGCTCTTGCTAAGAAATCAAGAGTATATTCAATTAAAGGAACATTAGCCAAAGGTAAAAGACATCGTGGTTTGTGAGCCGTCAAAGGCATGAATCTAGTTTCAAAAGAATCAGTTAGTACAATGGCTTGAAACCTTTCATCTGTAGGAATCTCCTTCTTTCCTCTTTGTTTTGGTGGCATTATTATGGAATCTAGTGGTAAGCTACTACAAGTTACTGAAAATATACCCTACCACATCAAGATTTGAAAAAAAATGACATCACGTGATGAAGATTGTGTCTAATGATATATAATGATATATAATGATATAATATACAAATGATTTATAATGATATATAATGATATATAATGATATATAATGATTTAACTTCTTTAGTTATTACTTTTAAAGAAAAATCACTAACCCCAAAATAAATGAAGAGTTTAATAATATACTTAAAATAAAGTATGATTTGTAAGGATATGATGTATTGATCTATAATTATTAATATCGATATATATTGATATATTATTATATATAATGAATAATGATATATAATGATACTTTATATACAAATGATTGCAAATCACCATTATGCAATTACTTCTATTCTTAAACTTCTATGTACAATGTTTGAAAAAAAATATTATGAGTCAGCCTTTACAATTATTGACTGGCTTTTGTTTCATCTTTAATTGGAATATCGACTTTAGCTTCAGTCTTTTGAGCATTCTTCTCAGCCAATTTTCTTTCAACTTCTGCTAAGATACTTTTTTCTTCTTCTTCCTTTTGAATTAAAATTTTTCTCCATTCAGGAATTTCCTTAGGTTTGGATTTATTAATCTCCTCTTCCTTCATGGCTAATAAAATGGTAGATAATAATAAAATAACAGTGATCCCTTGGGCGTACATTCTTGCTTGCACTGCCTTTTGAGCAGTAGTCATAATCTTATCTTTATTGACAAATACCCATGAACCATATAATGAAGCAGCCCAAGCTGAAATAATAATCTTATATTTATTATCATTCAACACAGTGAAAACCTTATCAGTGCTTGACAATCTGTTCCATTCTTTAAACTCTTCGACAACTTTGGTTTGAGTATAGTCAGAATGATGCATTTCTTTGTCGAATTCCCAAGAACCTTGATCGGCCCAGAACGCAGCAGCACCAATGGTTGGAATGACTATAGAACAAGCCTTGACCGAAGTATTCCAGGCATTAATCTTTTGGGGCCATCTTTTCCGGGCTAAAAAAAATGATGCAGTGGAGAAAATCCCCCCGTAAAGTAACCCTTTTACACCTTCGGCAGCAATGTGTGCCATATGTGCTTGCTTCTCTTCATTGGTAATAATCTTCATCCTTGTTAGTTATCTATTTATTCAAAAAGAATTGAAAAATATATGTCTATATATTTAAAAAGCAATGCAAATCTTTAAGCCGAGACGGCATATAAGTTAGAGTTGATTTATTACATAGATAAACCTTAGACTTGATTTCTTTAGACAATGTTTCCAACAGCTGAAGACACACCTCATAGTGGTCATGGTGGTCATGGTGGAGACATGCAAGACATGTGCTCTATGAATGTATGTAAATTTTGAAAATCAATCATAATTTTTACTGGTCATACTAATAATTAGATGTTATTTACTTGGGATTGGAAGAATGTATGTGTTGTGTTCAAATGGTGGCATATTAGAACATTTACTGATTTTTTATTATCATTCTTTGCTATTGTTGCATTGACTGCATTATATGAATATATCAAATATGTGGTAGATAATTGGGAAATCTCCAAGTCACCATCACTCGCTGGGACTACAAATAATGTGCAAATGAATAGATATAAAATTAAACGGGCATTGGTATATGGACTCCAAGTGTTCTTTTCATTCTGGTTGATGTTGGTGTTTATGACTTACAATGGGTGGTTAATGATTGCAGTAGCTCTAGGGGCCGGTATTGGGAATTATTTATGGGGAAATTCAGCAAGTAGAACATTGGCATGCCATTGATGTTGATATCAAAACGAGGCAATTTTATGTCTGTTTCTGGAAAAATTGCTCGACACAGCCTATAGATTAGGATTAATCAAAAGCAGTTTTGCATTTTTTTTTCATTTGTTGTCAATTTAAAATAAAGTTAATAGGTGATATTAGTTTCGTGTACAACCTGTTAGATTCATATATAAAATAGTGATAAAATATATAGAATAATATGTACGCACGATCAACATATAGTCTAAGGTGAGTGATAGCGAAATTAAAGTAGCGGTAATCAACAAAACAATTCCGACAACAAGACCGTACTTTAAGTTACAAATCATTTGTTATACGGAATAACCCGATCCTAGACTGAACGTTCTTCACTATAATAACTAGATTGACATAGTAGCAACGGTAACTGAAGATTACACTGACGCGAAGGTTTAGACCAAAAACTTATATGAAATATAATATTAGCTAATTAACCAAACACTATAATTAGTAACTAACAAATTTAGGTGAGACCCCAATAATAAAAAAAGTTGCAACTAGATATTGCAAATATTTCCCTTCAAGGGATTAGATTAGACCACATTGGATAATTGCGTTTCAGGCGTATAAAATAAAGGGAGGTGGTATATCACACCCCTTTATAAAGATCAAAAATTAATAACACTTGTTCAAGCGAACCATCCACGACAATCATACCATTCAATTGTGAAAACCTGCAGCATTTTGGTCCAGCAAATTAATAAAAAATATAATTTTCGCTTAAGCGCGAGGCAGAAAATATTTTTGCCGCCACTTAAAAAATCCTTATACTTTTTCTTTATCTAAAACTTCGGTTTCTTCTTGCCCACTATCAACAGTTCCTTCTTATAAATTGGATTTAGGTACTGAAAATACTTCATGACCATAAACATAATAATAAATGAGCGAAAACCCCCACACTCCAGGATTTATCACACAGGTATAATTCATTTGCATTGGAGTGGGACATCTTGTGTCGGGGAATGATGTTAAGACAAATAAATAAGCAATCCAAAGACAATCGCCAATATTAATTGCAGTAACAGCTTTTTTGCCCCAGTAGATGGACCTGGAATAAATCTTTTCCGACTAACTGGTAATAATACCATAAAGACCGGCATTACCCAGGCAGCAATATTGGACATAACATCTAATGAAAATAAAGATCCCGCTCCAGCAGGTCCAGACAATACTAACAATCCCATTATAACGACAGCTATCCCTATAAACATAGTAGCTCTAATTGGTACGAGGTACATTATAAAATGTTAAATATAATACTCTTATAGAATAAATAGCTGTTAATGTAGCTGATGCTGTTGCTATATAATACATTATTTAACCACTATTTTGGGAGCTGAATGGATACAAACTTAGATACTTCTACTTATAGAAAATATTAACCAAAACGAAGTCACAAAGAATAGAGGCGTCTAAATCTCCAATTACTATGTGGTGTTAAATAGATACGAACGTCAATAGTTATGTAGCTACTTATGGAATTATGCAAAGATTGAATGTAATATGAAAAAAAATAAAAAAACGCTAAAACATAAAAATTTGATAAACAACCTATAATTTTATTACTCTATATTACATATTTTACTCAAATACGTATACTTTACTAGTTCCAGAGTTCTGAAACTGATTTTTGCGTCCAATTCGCACTTTTTCGCCTAATACACGTGTAAAAGCCAAAGTTTATTTTTTGTCAAGGTTGCGACTTATGGCGTAATGGTTGGAATTTCCAGCCGGCATTTCTAGGTCCAACCGTAGTGGGGTAGCTCCATTGGCGCAGCGGAAGCGCTTCGTGCTTATAGCCGTATTACGACGATGGTTATACCAAAAGTCACGGTCGTGTGAGGAACGCGACGGTCGCCAGTTCGAACCTGGCATGGAGCACTACCACTTTTTTTTTGCAAATTTTGACAACAACATTCACCTATTATCTAGTGTTAGATTTGTATGGTGGTGTGATCGAGTCGCAGTATTGGTAGTTTTCTTGATTATGATATAATTTTTGAAAATGAGGTTGAAAATTGAAATCTGATGATATTCGAAATTTAAAAGTCACTAGTTACCGATAATCAACAGAACAATGTAATTGAGATAAACCTATACTTCTCTGACGGTTTACTGTGTTTCTTTTGTTCATTTCGTTTGTCAAACTTCAATTGTGGTAATTTTCAAGTGTAGTAGTGCATATAAGAAATTGTGCATCTCATCTTGAAGTTTTCAACTTGATGAAGATAGTGTAGAATAACTATCAGTATCCAACACATATAATTCTACAGCCATGGCCGAGAAAGTTAGATACTACTTGGAACAGAGTGTTCCTGAGTTGGAAGATTTGAAGAAGAAAGGGCTCTTTGAAAAGTCAGAAATCACAATGATTATGAGAAGACGAACTGATTTTGAACAAAGAATTCAAGGTAGGGGTAGTAAACCAAGAGATTTCTTGAAATATAGTGATTTTGAATTGAATCTTGAAAAACTAAGGAAGAAAAGGTACAATAGATTTATCAAAGCCGGAGTAATTGATACAAAACCATCCATTAGTGATTGGGCTGGTACTAGAAGAATCATGTTTATATTCGATAGAGCCACCCGTAGATATCCAGGTGAATTAGACATATGGTCCAAGTATTTGAAGTTTGCTAAATCAAATGGTGCTATCAAGGTCATATATAAAGTATATTCTCGTTTATTACAATTGCAACCAAGAAATATTGATGCTTGGTTGTCAGCAGCCAAATATGAATTTGAAACTAATGCCAATGCCAAAGGTTCACGTATATTGTTTCAACGTGGGTTGAGATTAAATCCAGAATCTTTAAATTTATGGTTGGAATATGTATCTTTCGAATTATCTTATATTACAAAATTGTTGGTTAGAAGAAAAGTCTTGGGTTTAATAACCGAAAAGCAACAACAAGATGAATTAGAAACTAATGAAACCAATTTAACCAAGAAGTTGACTGAAGATGATCACAATGATGAAGATTTCAAACAAGATATAATAGAATTACCCGAGGCTGATGAAATTAATGAACAGTTAAATGATTTACCTGAAGCTGACATGAACATGTTAGGTAACCCAGAAACTAACCCAGCATTAAAAGGTGATGTTGCATTAACCATTTTTGATTTATGTATACCAGCAATCGCCAAGACCTTTGCAAAGGAAGCCACTAACAAAGACGAAAAGATTATTGCCATTTGTCAACAATTTTTGAAATTGTTTGATAAATTTGATCAATTGGACCAAAATTATTTATATCTTCACGTTTTAAATTACTTACAATCCAATTATCCTCGAGATCCAACCACCTTATTAATCGATATCACATTACCAATCAGAAATATTGATATAGATAATCCAGCATTGGCCGAAAACTTACAATTGACCGTGAATAAATGCATGGCCTATAAATTGAAATCAAAAGATGCTGAACAAACCAGTCAATTGATTAATTTATTTGTCGAGGAAATCACTGAAAAATATTTGAACAAATCAGATGATGAACAATTGAATAATTTATTGAAAGCAATTATCAAAAAATGTTCACAATAAACAATATAGTATATTTATTATGAAGTCATTTTAATAGTCTCTCAAGTACATAGATATCAAGATTAGATCGTAATGCATATTGATTAGTACTAAGCGAAAAGTAATTACTTCATCCAGAAACTAAACTAATATTTTAAGGACATCACTATTTCTCGTATTAAGAATATCTTTAATCACCTATCTAAATTTAGGTACTGACGGTAATGGAGGGTAAACTGAGGACAATTAAATTTTGTTTCTACTTTTTATTATGCTACGCTCAAACTACCGATTCAAAACTCTCTACAAGATGTTCACAATAAACAATTTATAGATATATAAGTTAAATATAAACCAGAATAAACCGAGGATAACTAATTTTTCTTTCGATACGCTAATATAATTGATTCAATATTCGCTTCGCTCGCAATTCATTACTGATACAATATTCGCCGCGCCCACAATTCATTACTGATACAATACTCACAACACTCACTTCGCTCGTATTGCTCGTATTGCTCAATCCTTCTTTGGATCACTTTCCAAGCTCTTATAATGCTTATTCTGGATCTTTTTCGTTAACGATTTATAACTCAACCCCAAAACAATCAACCCGGTACCAACAACCACCAAAGATATTAAAAGGTATAAGATATTATAACTCAACGGGATAAAGTACATGGGGAATTTATAAAACCCATCGGCGTAAGGAATATTAGCACCATTATTTGAATTTGATGGAGGTAAGGTATTAATCCACCTGACGGCCAAGTTCAAAGTCAAATTATCTGAAATGACGACTCTGGTGGCATTAGTACCAGAGGAAAAGGCCACAGCAGAGACTATTGAATTCTCCTCATCTTTACTATTTTGTGGCTTAATAACTAATAAATTGATATTGGAATCAATATCCAAGTGAGAATCATGGATTTCACCTCTAAAGTTGAAAGTTAAAGGAATGTAAGCCCCACCCGATTCAATTGAGTTCTGTTCGGAGGAAAATGGAATTCTACAACTGAAAGGAGCATCTTCGTGAATGTATAATTCGAATAAATGGTACAATTCATCGGTGAAACCGATGGTACAATTAATATCCTCACTTAACCCATACTTCAAACTTAAAGGTTTACCAGTTTCTTTACACTTTGGAAAGGGAGCATATATGATTCTTTCCTTTTCATCGAACTTGTGTTCCCCATTATCGATATTTCTCTGAATACAATCAATCATGACATCTTGACCTAAAGAATATGGAACAAAATCAGTAGGGATCTCTTCTTTCTTGTTCAAAGGAAACCATTGTTTTTTAACTTCATCTGGTTTAGCCAACCCTGAAACAAGCGACACCAACCCAGCAACAGCCAATAGTGGTTGTAATTTCATTGTATAGTAGTTAAAAGTCTTGATCTAAAGATGTTTTTACTAGTGAGCAGAAAAACACGTAATGAAATTTCACAACCAAAACAAAAACAATTTAAAAAGAGAAAGAAGAAGAAGGGAAGAGAAGATAAACAATAGAACCAAGTTATACATTCCAATATCCAATATCATATTTCTTATACCTTATTCCTTATTCCTTAGATCATATATATTGTTAGCATTTCAATAAATTTTGTAAATTATGTAATAGTGCTGATACTGACTAGTATATCTATCCATATATCAACTTATTTCTAAAATGCTCATCAAATCATTTGCCAGTTCAATAAACTGACAATTCCAACTAAGTATTTACTCTTAAATAAGTGATTACGATTTGTAAGTATCCAGTTACTAATATCCGGAGATAAATTCTATTATTCTTGTCAATAGTTCTATTCTCGATGGCAGACCTTCCAAGTAGTTATTCTATGGATACACTAGAATGTTTAGGTATTCAAAAATGCATCTACTAATAGATCATATCTACACTATTAAAATTATCAAATGTGGTAAAATACTTGGCAGTAATTTGGAAATCAATTTATACGCTGGTAATTTAGTAGGTGCCTGAAAAAAATCAGAGATAGTTCTCTGAAATGATGGAGTATGATATTCTACATCACTTCTACAACCAACCTGCGGTTGCATGTAAAAGCTTGATTTTGTATCTTAATTATTTATTATGTATACATTACTATCCTAATTTCTTTTAGCGAATCTTCTT